>RJWJ010006251.1:0-63226 GCA_004363605.1 Indri indri
GAAGGCTGTTGTTTGCAACCAAACAACCCTCCCTGTTTCAGAAAGTAACCATCCCTCTCTCTGTGGCTTGACTGTCTTCTAACATCCTCCCCATCAGCATCCCCACCCCGATGCCCAGCTTGGATTCCTCATGTGACGGAGAGGTCACTTCCTCCTAAAGCAATCTTAGTCCATTGCTGGGAAGCTCTGACTGCTAAAAAGTTCATCTTTAGATTACATGGAACTTTCTCTTCTCTGCAACCTCCACCCAGTGGTCTTCATCCCAGTTTTTCTTCTGAGTGTATTAGCTTAAGAAAAAAATCTTTTTAAAAAATAAGACAACTGACTGGAGATGGGAAAGTCCCTGTCCCCTCTGAGCATCAGGACTGGCAGGTTTGGAACCCCTGGGGCTGGTGTCAGGAAGGAAGAGCAAGGGATAGGATCTTTAGGTACTTACGGGGGCGGCCAAGACCCTCCCAGCCAGGCAAAGGAGAAAGAAGACCCAGGTCCTCATGGCGCAGGAACCCTAGGAGAGGAGAGAGGGCCATTTCAGCGAGGGGGGCTTCCTGATGGAGAGCGCCTTCTGCTCCTGGGACATGCAAGATAACTTTAGACGTTGGTTAAATGATGGTGAAAGGCATGAGAGGAAATCGGTTCCATCCAATATTCTTTCCATCCTGATTAAATGAGGAAAAAGTCTCAGTTTGGTGCTAAGATGTCTTTGACGCCTCTCTCACACTCATCCATTTTCCTTTTTAACAAGGAGAGAGCAGCCCTCTGGCTCGGAGCTCCCACAGGAAATTATATCCAGCTGGAATTGAATAAAGTTGTTTTTCTCCTGTGTGTTTGTTTTTGCAGTTTCCTTCTATTTATGACAAAGATACACAGAGTTTTCCATTTATGGGAATGATATAAAGTCTCTTTACTCAATATATTTATTTAAGTTTTTAAAAAGTGATTCAGCTAAAGTAGTGGGCTAATTAGTCAAGTCTGTGCAAGGCCAAGCCAGATTATCTTCAAGGGCTCTTCAATCCTTGATGCTCTAAGATTAATTCTTTCCTGCACCCAAAGTCCTCCTCCTCCCCCTCTCTATTTCCTCTGCAATGGGAGAAGGTAACAGGCAGCAACCTCTTGCCAATTTTAGACAATGAGACCCACATTTCAAAACAAAGAACAATAGTCTTGGAGTGTGACCTTGGAGTGTGGCCACATTTTTCTCCATCCTACCCAGAAGCGACAGCACTTCTCTAGATCCTCTAGAGAAACTATCCAAATGCTTCCACATGGTGCACAGGGGATGTTAGCTGAGATCTAGAAAATTCCCCTGCCCTGGTCACTGCTAAGAACTCGCTCTCTAGATGCCGAGCTCTAGACTCTAATGTGCTCATAACTGTGAGGGATCTTGGAGCAGAATCTCCCCTGATGATCCAACACCAAAATACCACCCCTAATAGAGGATCTGTGGTGGGGACATTTTATTTCTTGTACTAACTAAATGGATTTCCATTTCCAAATTGCTTTAGAAAGTTCTTCCTTTTACTGATCGAAATCTGCCTCCTTTCCTCCGCCCTCCTGGTCTATCTACCCTGTCCCTCCCTCTGCAGCCACACAGAACAAACGTGCTCTCTCTACCCCCAAACAGCCTTTCAGTCAAGGGCAACAGTGGCCATGTCTGTCCTTTTTCGTCCCCCAAAACTTCCCTGTCAGGCTCATCAGCCCTAGTTCCTTCCAAGACTTCTCAATTGACCAAGCGCGGTGGTGGGAGGTACCCTGGCACTGTGGAGAAAAATGCTCAGCTTGAAATTAAATGCCAGGGATTCTTGTTCTACCTCAATACTGTCTTGATGTATTGGTTAAGTCTTTGTTCTCTCTAGACCTTGGTTCCCCCATCTGTCAACTGTAAGTAGTAGACTAGGTGAACTTGGAGTTGGTAGCTGGGTCTTTAAAATGCTCTTAAAATATCCCAGGCACATGCTGGTCTTGGCACATGTCACCTCCTCCAGGGTCACCCATCTTCACTTGGATTATATTAATAGTATTGGGGTAGCAGGAGCAAGCAAAGCAAGAACAGACTTTATAATAGTCCTTTCTTGAGCTGAAAGAGACACAAAACCTCACCCCCTACTGCATGAAGTGTGCATGAAATAAAAGTAACAGGAATTTAAAGGAATTGCCCTGAGAGCTTGGCGTCGCTTCACAATGACACCAACTCCCAGAGGAGTCCAGTCTTCCCTTTCCAGGAAGTTTGTGGAATGTTCCTCACACAGTTGTTCGTTTGTTCCTCGCCTTATGAGGAAAATCTCCCTTCTTGCTTCCCCATTTGGAAGACACAAGAAAAACAACTCCTGCATGTGGCTTTGGACAGATGGAACATGAGAGAAAACGTCAATGAAGAAGTTGTCTGAGGTTGTTTAAAGTAGAAGAGTCAAAGCGAGATTGGCAGCTGGAACAGAAAAACAGTCACCCCGTCTGGGCTGCACGGACAGAGGAATCATGTCATGGGAGAACTAGCCCAGCTAGGACTGTGAATGTAACAAGCTTCAGAGTAGAGAGCCAGGACGACGGATGTTTCCCAAGCACTGTGTCCCGCACCTGAGCAGAGGAACCACGCCCCCTCTGTGAACAGGGAAAGGTTCTGTTGGTGGCTCTTCCGTCTGTCCTTTCTCCCCATCTCCCTGCACTCCTTTCCCAGCCGTGCACACACACGCTCTGCCACCCCCATCCCTGCTCTTGCAGCCAGAAGGGAAAAATAACTCAAGTTCTGTCGTGCGTTATCGTTGCTACAGCACTCTCATGCACACGCCGTCCCCGGGGCCTCCTGACAGCACTGGGTGGGCAGACAGCCATGGACGGGCTCTTGGTCCCACTTTCCTGTCGAGTCTGAGGTTGAGAGAGGGGAAACACTTGCCCAAAGTCATGCAGCATTGAGTCCCATTCCAAACTGGCAAGGCTCCCTTCTCGTGGAGTTGGGGTGAGCCGAACAGGGGTTACGCTCAGAGCGGGGGGTGGGTGGGTAATGCAGACAGAGACTGTTAAGAACAGCACACAAAATCTTGGAGGAGGAGTTATTTTCCAAATGTTGGGTCCTGCCCAGTGTCCTGTGCTACGTCACCAGTCCCAGAACCCGTTTCCTCTGGGTGGTGGGACGGGAGGGAAGGGAAGCAGCTGGGCTATTCTAGACACACAGCCTACTCTCTGCACACCTGTGAGACCCCCTCTCTGAAGTTCTCTAAAACACCATTGGCCAAGGAGGCCAGGGTCCACCCTGCAAAGCTAATGGGGTGCAGTGGTCACTCCAGCAAGGTCAGAACACAGGGTCAAAGCCCAGCATTCAGAACTTATCAGCTGTGATCCTTTGCCAACCGAACCAAGATGTAGCATGCCCAGTGGAAATATAAACATTCTTCATATAAATGACCAGTATTAGATGAAAACTCCCTCCTTCGTATTTCTTTAGCCTATGATGATGCATATATGTATCCTTGTCAGAGAGTTTTCATAATCCAGCATCCCAGTGAGGGCTCAATGCCCATAGCACAGATGGGAAGACTGAGGCCAGAGAGAGGAAGAAATCCTCCCATAGCCAAGAACTGAGAGCCCCAGTGAGGGAGCAGAGCTAGAGTGAGGACCTGGGCAGCCTCACCCACCACTGGCACATCCCTACGTCAGCAGGCTATTTCCCCTGGTGGCCACCCCCTCCCAGGTGGTCACCTGAAGGGGGCCCAGTTGGGCTACAAACTGGCCTGAGGTGCTGGGAGGGAAAAAGCCCTGGGCCAGGGAAGGAACGGGAGGTGTATTTCCCTTGGCTCGGTGGCCATCAAATGCAGACACCCCTCACCCCCACCCCACCGCCTCCTGTTCCGTACATCGAGTCCCTTCCTTTTGCCTTTATTTGCTCTGGAGACGGCTGAAAACCCGTCCTTGGCTGCCAGCAGGACCCGAAGCTGAGGTCACTTCTCTCTCTTTGGAAAGACTCTTGGGGATGGAAAAGTACAGCCAGCCCCCCGGTTTGTCTCCCTTAAGACATAAATGGCCTCCTTCAGGTTCTCCCTGGATGTTGAAAAGTTGCTAAATGTCAGAACTGGGAGAAATGTCAGAATCATAGAATTTTAGACTGTGGTTCTCATAATCATAGACTCTCAGAATGTGAAGCAGAGAAACTGAGTGGCAATCGTTAAATCCGATTTGAGTGGGAAGTGTTTATGGAGCAATGCAATCCAATAGAAGTTTCTGAGATGATGAAAATATTCTCTATCTGCATTGTCCAATGTGATAGCTACTGGCCACATGTGGCCATTGAACATTCGAAATGTTGCCAGTGCAAATGAAGAACTGAATTTTTAATTAATTTACATCCAAATAGCCACATGTGGCTAGTGGCTATGATAATAGCATGGTTATAAGCTTTTATAGAGGCAGTATAGCATGAAGGTAAGCTCATGGGCTCTGGAGCCCAAATGTACAAACCCTGGCTCTGCTGCTGAGCAATTGTGTGACATTTAGAAATAGACTTTTCCTCTCTGAGCCTCCATTTGTTCCCCAACCTGTAAAACAAAAATAACATACATACCTGGAAAGGCTCATGGGTGATTTACACGAGAGAATACAAGTAAAGAGGTAAACAATGGTGTCGTTTGGAAGAGCATCTTAAATTTCAAGGATCCGAGAATCTCCATCGCCCTGGAGAATCGCGTGCAACAATCTCAGCACTTTGTCTCTCTGCCCAGGGAGAAAGAGGCATGGGGGTGGAACAATGGAGATATCGCCTCTGTTGGTCTGGGGGACACCAGCACCCAGCCTCCAGAGGACATAGTGACCAAGCCCAGGCCCTGGGCTGGCCTTTTCGTTGGGCTGCGGACGCAAGCCAAGCAGCTCACTCCCACTGTCTGGCTCAGAAACAAGGACTCCAGAAACACACATTGCTGGTCAACAAGCCCAAAGTGAGGAAAACAAATGTAGAGGCAATAAAGCAAGCCTGGAGCCAGGCCCTCTGGGGAGCCAGGACTCAGAAGGAGGGAGGGTGGGCTCCACTGAGGTGGGGGCGAGCCGGCCCAGAGGGGCAGCTGCACGTGGCTACACCAGCGAATCCTGCTCACACCCCGGGGAGCACGCACAGCCTCTCAGAGGTATCCTTGTGACGTGGAAGTCAGGAGACTTGAGAGCAAGTTGATGGCTCCCAGCTCACTGTGCAAACTCAGGGAAGTCTCCGCTCTCCAGACCTGAACGACCTCCAGGTTGTCTGCATAACGAGGAGGTTGTTTTAGATCAGTGATCAAAATTACCTAAGCCGGAGAATCTTTTCTTTCAATGAAGTCTTCTGCAGAAGTCCAATATTTCAAACAGCTGCAACCCTTTATCATGTGTTGAAATGTGCGAATGATTATTATCTATTCAATAAATAAACTTGAAATTAAAAAACAAAAGCAGGTAAAAATGGAGTAGAGATGGGGACTGGGAGTCCTATGCACGCGGACATCCCCTGAGACACCTTGGAGCATCTCTGGGTTCTCCTAGCAACACTTGGAAGCCCTCAGGCAAGGAGGTCCCTAAAGTTCCTTTTGGCTCTGACTTTCTGCATCAACTTCAAGCAAAAGCTTTCTTGGAGTATTACCTCTCTCAACTTGCCTGTTGACTCCCTGTTTCCACTTCTAATATTTGTTGCTGGAAAGGAAGATGCTAAGAAAAGTTTTAAGGTGTTGTGGATATAAACACCTAGGATCGGAGAGTTTCTGGGGCAACTGAGAGGTGGCTCCAGAGTTGGGGCTGGAATGAGCCTGACTGAGAACTCACGATGGCATCTAAGATGCCACGTTTCACTGTGGCTGGCAGAGGCTCAGGGTGGAGATTCAGGCTTCCTCCTTGGCTCCTTGTAGGGGCCCACTGCTACATCCAAGGTGACCACAAATGGAGGGGATGAGAAATAACATCAAAGTGTCCAGGCTGTCACAGCTGGAAAGGCCTAAGAGATCCCAAAGATAGGAAATACGTGGCATACATGCCCCCACCTACCCCTCCTGTGCACGTGGCAGACATTACTAATCAGTCATATGACCTTTCCCCCCAAAGTCTGGAGTGGCACCAGAATCCTGAACACAGTTCTCTGGCAGCCACTACCAATGGATTAGTGTTGTCAGGCCATGTGGAACCTCTTTATCATGCCACTTATATTAAAGACGGAGAAATTGAAGTTTAAAGAGGGAAAATAACTCACTCAAGGTCATACAGCAAGCTGGTGTCTGAGCCAAACTTCCAGATGTTCAGAAACATCCAGCTGTTTACCTCGTTTTGTTTTTTTCATCTGATCTTTTCTTTCAGTCTGAAATCCAGATGCCACGACTAACACAAGAAGACCCAGAGGGATTCCCCAAATGAGAGGGGTTATACTCAGTTTCTGCAAGAACCCAGCTCTGAAGAGAGGTGGTGTCTCTGTTCACATTTTCCCTGCAGACATCAAGCTCTATAGTGTGGTGGCAAGAGCAAAGTTGGTTTCCTCTCAAGACACCTCCTGGCTGAGAAGGAGACTATTTTTCTAAATAATTCTGTCAAGTCACTACTTGCTGGCCCTGGCCTTGCGCAACCCGGCTGTGCCTAGGTTCAGGATTGGGGTTGGGAGGGAGGAAGAGAAGCATCCAGGTTCCATGTTGTAGAAAAAAGGTAGCTTCATTCATCCCCAGGGTTGGTTGAAAGCTCAGGGCCAGCCTTCTCTTCTCTCCTTTTAAGACCGAGGTTGGGGAGGGAGCCAGCAGGAAGCAAATGAGCAGCAGCCTATTAGCTCCATCATGCTGGGCCTTTGGGCCTAATGACAAAGCCGCGTGGGCTGGAGTAGGCCAGAGCAGACCAGCAAAAGGGAGAGAGAAAGTGCTGCTCATCGCTGTTACCCACAGGGCTTGTTGCCTCTAGAAGGTGCCTGAGCGTGATTCCAAAGTGACCAAATAGGTGGACGGGGGAGGCAAGGAGAACATCTAAATGGCACCAAACATCTGGAAGTTTGGCTCAGACACCAGCTTGCCGTGTGACCCCAAGTGAGTTATTTTCTCCTCCCAAGCCTCAATTTCCCTCTCTCTAAGTCACAGAGGTACTCGGGTGGTATATGTGGGTTACGTGTCTGTCTCCTTGTCATGATCTATATTGTGTCTGACTGTGTACATCCATGTGTAGCTACAAATGGCAGTGTGTGTTTGCACACCCGATGGCACGTCTGTATAAGTTACATATAGCCTGACTCAGCATCTGTCTGTTTCAGCCTGTAACGGGTAAGGGTCAGAGTGTTCACATTCATCACGATGTATTCCTGGATCATGGCTGTCTACAAATCAAAGTATCATCCAGGGAGAGGCATGTGAGTGAATGACTTTAGGTGTCTGCTCGTGGAACAAAGGCACTCGTTTTTAGCTGTGCCAGCGGGCACCTGTTGATGAAATCGATGTTTATACTTTGCATCCCTGTGAGTTTATCTGTCCCTGTTTATCTCTGCATACTAATCTACCTACCTAAATAACCTCAAAAGCCAAAAATTCTGCTGTTTACCTCACATCCTCAGCTCTTTCCTTTCCTCCACTATCCTTTCTTATCAATAGCTTATTTTCAGCAAGGAAAGCTGCTCTTGTGAATAGCAAACCCCAGCCACGCTATTGGTTGACAAGTCTCTACAAATGGATAAAGATTTTAGCATGACCATTAGGCAACCCAAGATCCTTCCTGGCCCCTCCTCTCATTTTCTTTTCAACTGGGGTGAGTGAGTGTTAAAAATGTAGGCCAGCTGTTCTTTGAATAAAAGCACCAGCACAGATTTAGGTTAATGGGATTCAGAGCTAGAAGAATGCCTGGCCAGGGACCATCTAACTTAGATCTTCCATTTAAAAGATTGGAAAACTGAGGCCCAGAGAGAAGTGCCTTTCCCAATGCCGCACACTGTGAGTTAGAACCCACTTCTGCTCGCGCCTGTGGCCAATGCTCTTTCTACGTGGAGAGCACAACATCCTTAGGAAGTACACAAGAAGGCCCCCAAGTCAAAATGAACTTAAATAATTTTTTAAAGATATGCCTGTCAGCGCTTTTAGTAAAGGGAAGTTCTATATAAACCCTAAGACGATGGAGCTGCCAGGAAAAAAGCCAGGAATGATTTCACCAAATGTTGAGATGCCATAAATCCACCAGTTCTACAAGCTTTCCTGTTAGGAGGGAACACCACACTTTGCAAAGTGCTTTCCTGTGCTTTATCCCATTTTATCCACACACTATCCGCTGGAGGCTGTTATTGCTCTGTAACCAAGGAGGGGACTAGGGCCTGGAAAGGAGAAGTGATTAGTTCAAGGTCAAATGGCACCTTCAGGGCATAGCTAGAACTGAAACCCAGGTCTTCAAACACCCTGTGCAGGAAGCTCATCACAGCCCCTGGCTTCCCCGGGATCCTGGGGGACCATAAGGGCAGGGCCTAGGGTTTGCTGCTGCCCTTGTATTTGGGGGTGGGGTGGGGTGGGGGACGTTCAGACCAAGTCTGAAGTTCCGTGAGGGTTCCCAGCATCCCCTCCCAGCCAGCAGGCGGAGACCCTGAAAAAAAGGTTACCGTGGCAACTCGCATTCCTTGGAGGGTGAGTCACGGCAGAGAAGAGCCTTCTGGTGGGTGGGACTTGGAGAAAGTTTCAAAAGTTGATTCCTTCTCCAGGCAAACCCCCTTCCAGCCCTCCCTCCCCCTCTTAGCTCCAGGCTTTGTCGATGTGGCAGCTGATGGCTGTGAGTTAACTCTCTCTTTCCCCAACCACTCCCATTTCAAAAGTTTCATCCTCCTGCAAATGTGCATTTGTTTCCAGTGCCCACTTCCGTCTCGCACATCCCCCCTTGGCATCCATTTGAGAATATCTTAAGGCTGAAAGCTGTGAACACCAGTTCTCTCTCCCCCTGCCACCCCCAACACAGCGCATACAATTTTAAGGGGATTGCAGATGACTCGGAGCCCATTCAAAGGCCAGTTCACGGTTTCTGGTTAAGAGACCTTCCTTTGAAATCTTCGGAGGATGCCAGGCACCCTGAAGACCCCCAAGTCCAACCCTCTTCCCTTGCACACAGGGAAGCTAAGTCTGGCCGAGACACTTAAGGTACATGTGAAATGTGTCCCTGAAGCCTGCCCTGCTACATGTGACTTGCTTCTCACTATACCACCAGCACTGGGGCACACAGAAATTTAACCCTAGAGAAGTACTGGTGGAAACGTTTTCTAATGTATTCGGCCAGTCAATGGAGCCAGGGAAGGTGAAGGCAGGGAGATGTCTGAAGAGGACCGAACACCCTGACAGGCTGGACACCATCAAAACAGTGAGGTACGGAAGGGGGCCCTGGAACCCTGCCTGTCTTACCTCCCCGTTCCCCGGTTATGAGTACAGTCCCCGCCACACCCTGCCCCCATTTCACTCCGCGTCGTGGTTGGGTGATAGCTGATGTCTGGGATAAACCAAGGGCTGCTCCTGCGGAATTCCTGTGTTTTCCATCCCAGGGAGCCCAGGATAGGAGTAAAGCCTAACTCAGGACTCAGGGTGATGATGCCATTTCAGGCCAAATGGCGCCGGAGTCTGTGTGTGTGTGTGTGTGTGTGTGTGTGTGTGTGTGTGTGTGTGTGTGTGTGTGTTGGGGGGTTCTGGGAGTAGGGAGAATTAGAGGGAAGCAGGAGCCTTCCTGGAGGTCGGATTAGTGGTGAAGCCTCCCCCCTTGCCGTTCAGAGATTAATTTATCATCGGCGGGGAGTCTCTTTTGGAAAACAGAGCCCCTGACCAAGAACCAAGTCTAGGAGGTTTCTTCTCCTGGAATAGGAGGCAGGTCAGACTCCGGCTGCTGGCCGGGTCCCTATTGCAGCTGTGACAGGATCAGATTCCCAGGAAAGGCGCAGGCTGCCACATTTGCAAAGGGAGCAAAGAGGACAGGCAGGCAGCCTCTGAAACCAGATAGACAGAGAAAGAGAAAACACTCCCTCCAAGGCACGATGAGATTATTTTCTGCAAACCTAAAAGGGGGACCGAGTTACACAGTAGTCTACTTTCTGAAAAGCAACAGGCAGGGACTCAGGGACCGTGCCCCTAAGGGCAGCCGTGATGGGGCAGAGGAGACGCACACCCCAGTGCGGCTTTCCCTCCCTTGCACACGAGCTGGGGGCGTGAACTAGGGTGTCGGGGTAGATGCGACTACAGAAGGCAGAGGCTGGGCAGGGGTCGCGCATACCTCAGTGGCAGGCAGGCAGCGGGCAGAGCGGCCGTCCGGACAGTCTGAAGGTCTGCAGGAATGTGGAGGGGTTTAGAGCTGGGCAACAGGAAACCACTCAGAGCTCTGGGCTGGGTCTATCTCCCCCTCCACCCCTCAGTCCCTCCTCCTCCTCTGTCTCCTCCTTCCCCCGACCTCCCCCTTCTCCCCAGCCAAAGCCGTCTCTGTCTTTCATTTCTTTCCTCCTGTTTTTGCCCTGTGCTGACCAGACACCCCAACGCCGCCTGTCTCATCTGTTCTGGGGCTGCTGCCTAAACAGACTCCCGGAGTGCCAGGGCTGGAAGCACCCGCAGGAATCACCTAGAACAGCGTCCTTCTTGTTCAGAGGGCACTGGAGGCCTGGAGAGTGCAAGGGATTACCCAAGGGGTCCCCAGGGGCAGCCTGGCCCAAGTGTCCTGACTTTCTGACCAGTGACCTGTACAAGAGTCCTCCCTAATATTAGGCAATGCTGAGAAAGGCAAAGCAATTCAAGAGGGCTGTATTTGGGACAAAGGCAAGGCCTGGACTCACTCTGCACAGACAAGACAAGCTGTTGCTGGTAGCATATTCCTTGATGATTTGGGGCGTGGTCTTAAAAAAAAAACCCACTCTGACCGTAGTTGCACCACTGATAGACACGTAAGGGATTAGACTTCTAGCTGGGGGACCTGCGTCATCAGTATGGAACAGATAAGTTGATCGATGATACCAATAGTAACCATAGTAGTAACAGTGGCTGGGGTTTACTGAGGACTTAATCTTCGCAGCAACTCCTTGCCGGAGGTATTGTTACTGTGTCCATTTTAATAAAAGGAAACAGAGGCTCACAGAGGTTAAGTAACTTGCCTAAGATCACCTGGCAAAAAGTGGTGTAAGCAGGCTGAGTCTACATTTCAACTTGGTTCCTCTCGTGGTACGTGACCTGCTCAGTGCAACGGGTCTGGGTTGCAGATTCATTGTGTGTTACCACTCTGGGATGTACAAGAATGAATACCAGATCCTTGTCCTCAAGGAGCTTTGAATCTTGCTGGAAGGATGTGCCATATGCACGCACCCATTTACATGAGCGGTACAGACTCTAAGGCTCATCCCATGGGTTGGGTTTGAATACCCTGGAAAGGGAGAAGGCAGAGAACACTCAGACATGCTTCCGCCTGCTGTGGCCCCTGCCCTTCTTGCTGTCCTCTCCACCTACCACTGTCCTCCATGTCCCCTCTCCGGAGCCACACCGGCTTCCTTCCCATCCCTCAACTACCCCAAAGCTGCTCTTGCCCCAGGATCTTCGCACTTCCTCTTACCTCTGCAAGAGACACTCTTCCACCAGATTTTCCTGTGCCTGTTCTAATGACGCCTCCTCAGGGAGGCCCTCCCTGACCACTCGAACCATCTCCTGGCCTCTCTCACAGGCACAGGTCATCACCTTACACTGTTTTATTTCCTCCCCAGCACTTGTCACCATCAGAAACTACTCGTTGCCCCCACTAGACAGAAGCTCCCTGAGAACAGGGGCTTCACGTATCTCGTTCACTGTAGGTTTCCAAGCGTGTTCAACAGTGCCCCACACAAAGCTGGCTCTCAATCAATGTTTCTGTCAATAAATGAATGGACTTCCATTTACCCAGCTGAAAAAAAGGGGTCATCTTTTACTGGGGTTCCAGCCTGGAACAATGCCCCACACTAGTCTTTAAGAGATCTTCAAACCTATTAAAATTGAATATCAAAGTCTGGCCATCTGTGCATTTTTCTGCAGAGAAAGTTCATGGCTTCCTTCAGGGTCTCAAAAGGACCAGTCAGGAATCCAAGAAGGAACCTCTGCTCCAAATGACCCCCAGGCCTCTCCCTGGTCCAAAAGCCAAGAGATCTGGCCATTGAATACAGGGTGCTGGCAGACTCCCCAGATATCTGTTTTGCCATCTGGACAGATGTGCATTTTTATAGGATTGGTTGCTGTAGATCCCAGGCATTGTGGGGACTAAAATTAACCGAAGTTTTGTGTTTTCCTTCATGAATTAAGACGATGATTCTGATGAGGCTGAGCCAATGGAACTATTCCCAGTCTTTGGCTGGGGTTCCGATGTGGTTCAGGAATTGGAAATCTGGTTCAATCTAGGCTGAAGCTTGGGACAGAGGTCCCGTCTGAGGGCCATCCCCTGTGGGGACACCCTGAGCCAGGATCCTTCAAAGAAGGAAAACGTAGTAGGTTTTATATTTAAGAATAAGAGCAGGCTGGAGGAGTAGGAGCTTCTAAAGCAAGGGTGACTCTGACCGAGAAAGACCACTGGGACTAAGGCTGGTCCTCCGGCCACCAATAAGGGCTTGGTAGGAAGGGAGAGAAGTGCAACCTGGCCAGGTGTGACAGACCTGGGTGCAAGTCCCTGTTCTGCCTCTGTGTTGCTGAGTGACTCTGGGCTCATCCCTGCCCCTGTCTGAGCTACACTTTTTCATTTGGAAAACAGATTGGACAACAGAGTAGTGGTAATAAGAGCCGGCATTTATTAAACACCTGCTGTGGACCAAGCACCGAGCTAAGGTCTTTGCATATATTTTCTGATTTAATTCTTTTATAAATGTGGAAAATGAAATTCAGATCAATAATTTGCCCAAGTATGTGACAAATCGGGGGTTCAAATCCAGGTTTAAAGGACACCAGAGCCTAAGTGCTTGACCATTATACTCTACCGGCCTCAGTTCCCCTCCATACTGACATTGGTGGACTCCAGACCACTCAGAGGGTTGTATTTGTGACAAAGACAAGGCCCGAACTCGCCTCTGCACAGACAAGACAAGCTGCTACTGGTAGCATACTCCATTGGAAGCGCTCTCCTTTGTCAAGTACGTTGCTGATCCACATTAAACTGGATCAGCTTTCATCTTGCAAAATGAGGAGTCAGTACATCGGGGTCCCTGCTGCCTGCCCACCACCCCTTCCAGCCACCCTCCAGCTGTGCCCTTCTGGGCACTTCCCACCTGACCCTGATCCCAGCCACCTGAGCCAGCACCCAGCAACAGCCTTAGACCCCAAGGGTGCCCCACTGGCCCACGGCTTTGGGAATGCCCACATGTCCCTGCCATCCAGGCTCCCTGCACCCCAGAGCACCGGCTGCCTCATGCACACGTGTAATCAGTCTTCACTGTGCCTCGAATCAGGCACGTAGCAGGGAGTAGGACGGACAACACTCTGCCCCTGTGCACTCTACGTTCCGGTAGGTGGAGGCTGGAATGAATTCGTTTCAGGCTGTGCTGAGTTCTATGGGTGAAATGAGCAGGATGAAACGAGACAGCAGTGGGGAACGACCGCAGGTGAGGGTGGCAGGGCAGGCCCCTTGGAGGAGGCAAGATAAGAAGTTGAAGGAGGAGCCCGAGAGAAGAGCTGGGGAAGAGTATTCAAGGCAAGGGGAGAATAAGCACCAAGACCCCGAGGTGGGGAGAGCTTGGCTTTTCTAGTAACCGAAAGCGCGGCTGGAATCACCCGTTGGAGGAGACCGGCCCCTCCAGTGCTTCCTCCTCCTTTCTCCCTCCTTCTCTTCTTCTTTTTTCCCACCCTTTTCCACCCTTTTAGTCGTTCCAAAGTACTTCCTCATCTACTGTCTCAGAGAGCGACATAGCAGTCCCGTGGGGGAGACAGGGTAGGGATCGACACCTATAGTGTAGACATGGGGAAACTGAGGCCTCGATCACCCAGTGGAGCTGGGGCTCAAAACCAGGTCTCCTGACCCTGGCTCAGCGCCAGATTCTCAGCGCCACCAAGAACCTGCTTGTCTTTCTGCTCAGTGAGTCCACAGCCTCTGTCACCTGGGCCACCCGATGAACCATCTCTGGGAGATAGACTAGGGCCAGGTACGCAACCAGTGTCCCCGTGTAAGGGCAGGAATACCTGGATGGGGAACAAGAGGTCTGAGCTCTGGAAATAGATCAGGGAGGCTCTGTCAATTTGGCTTCTGGCAAGGAGGAAAGCAACTAAGCAGAAAGTTAAATAAATAAAAGCAGCAGCCGGGCATGGTGGCTCACGCCTGGAATCCCAGCACTCTGAGATGCCGAGGTGGGAGGATTGCTTGAGGTCAGGAGTTCGAGACCAGCCTGAGCAAGAGTGAGACTCTGTCTCTACTAAAAGTACAAAAAAAAAAAAAAAAAAAAAAAAAAAAAATAGCCGGGCATGATGGTACACGCCTGTGGTTCCAGCTACTCAGGAGGCTGAGGCAGGAGGATGGCTTGAGCCCAGGAGTTTGAGGTTGCTGTGAGCTAGGCTGATGCCACGGCACTCCAGCCCAGGCAACAGAGCAAGACTCTGTCTCAAATTAATAAATAAAAGTGCCAAGAAACATCTCCTACGGCCATGCACTGGATAGAGCATTGGATCTCCAGGCATAACTCCCGAGTTGGCCCTTTCAGCTAAAAATCTCAACAAGTTTTCCATGTGGGCACATGAGGGCCCTGGGGGATTAGGTTCCATTGGAGTAATTATGACTAAACTGGGAAGAGAGTCAGACACTTGGCAACACATTTTATGCTCATTACCTCATTTAACCTTCACAACACTGAGGTAGGATACTTGTTTCCTATTGTCACTATAAAAATTACCACCAACTTGATGACTTAAAAGCAACACACATCTATTATCTTACAGTTCTAGAGGTCAGAAGTCCTGAAATCACAGTATTGTAGGGCTGCGTTCCTTCTAGAGGCTTGAGGGAAGTATCCGTTTTCTTGCCTTTTTCAGTGCCTAGAGGACACCCGCATTCCCTGGCTCACGGCCCCTCCCTCCGCTCCAACCTCTGTGCCTCCTTCACGTCTTCTTCTGACCGTGACCCTCTGGCCTCCGTCTTATAAGGACTCTTGTGATTACCTTGGGCCCAGCCAGATAATCTAGGATAATCTTCCTATCTCAAACTCCTTGACTTAATCTGCAAAGTCCCCTTTGCCACTTAAGGTAGCCTATTTACAGGTTCTGGGCATTAGGACATGGACATCTTGGGGAGGGGGCATTATTTTGTCTACCAAAGGTAGGTGCAATTACCAATCCCATTTTAAAGATGAAGAGACAACAGTTGAGAGAACTAAATAACTTGCTCGAGGTCCCACAGTGGTGAAGCCAGGAATGTACACAAGCGGCTCCACTCCAGACCCCGCTCTCCACAGCTCCCCCAGCACACCTCTGCCCTTCCTGCCCCCCTGGCCAAGGCTGCCTCCCCCCCCCCCCCCCGCTGCCCCGCCCCCACCCACCCTTCAAGCTCATAGTGGATCCCCCCTACTCTTTCAAAGCTTAGAGCTGATGAGGCGCTTCAGCCCTGTGCAACCCCACCCTCTCCTTGCATGGCTGGGGAAATTGAGGTTTCTAGCTCCCAATGTTACAGCATGGACAGCTAGGCCTGGGGCCTTGGTGTCCCAGCCTGAGGCCAGCTATGGCCTGCTCCAAATCTCTGGAGGCAGGGACTGGGCAGGCTGACCCCCCTTGGGCTGAAGATTATGTATCAAAACTCTCAAATGTACCCTTTGTGTGTCTGGCTCAAAGTCAAGGCTGCCAAGTTAAAAAGGCCCAGGAACATTGGAGACTGACTCAGCCTGTTGCCTTGTTACTGTATCCTTCCCCAGGCAGGCCCTCCCATTGGCTTAAGGGCACAAAGATCCCATTGTCATCTGGCCCTGGGTCCCCGGGGCAGAGTAGCCGCTGCTGAGCAGGGCAAGGCCAAACAGAGAGGAGGATGAAATTTGACTTGGGCGCCCTCCCCACCCGCAACGCTCCCACTGAGCAGCCAACGGTTTCTCCCTCAGCTCTTTGTAGCTCACAAAGGACCTTTATCCTCCTAATCTTATTGAGTGGCACATTTAGTCTATAAGGTAGAGAAGTCAGGATTCACTAAGTACGTTTTGGGCATGGGCAGACAGTGTCACACAGCCAACCCGTGGTGGAGCTGATACGAAAACCCCCAAATTCTTAACACTTGGTGTAAGACTCCAGCTGTCTTCACATAGGGTTTGGTAAGAGTTTGGAAAGGCACCTCCTTCTCACAGACCCTGGCTCTCTACAAGGTAACAAAAGGTTAACAATGTATTGGGTGACCTTCTCACTTTGACACAAACCCACCTGTCCTAGTCCGGTTTGTACTGCTAATAGCAGAAAACCTGGGACTGGCTGATTTATTGGTTCATGGTTCTGACAATGGGCAAGTCCAAGATCAAGGTGCTACATCTGGCAAAGGCCCTGGTGCTGCCTCACCCCATGGTGGAAGGACAAAGAGAGAGCAAAAGATTAAGCTTGCAGCCTCAATCCCTTTTATAATCAGCATTAATCCATTCATGAGGTTAAAGACCTGTGACACAAACACTTCCCCTTAGGCCCCACCTCTCAGCACTGCTGCACTGGGGATCAAGTTTCTGACACATACTTTTTGGGGGACACATTCAAATGATAGCACCTCCCAAGGAGAAGCATTGATTGGTGTTCTGATTTGGGGTCTTCCCTTAGTAGGACCTGTGCCCTAAGGCCCGGACTATGGTCTGGCCTTGAGAAGTTCACCTTTCTTTTCAAAATCTGGGTCCTCTTATCTGTAAAATGGGTATGATTATAATATTTGACCCTCATGGGTACAAAGTCAGTGTAAGATTCAAGTGAACGTGGGTTTTAGAGAGTCAGTAATACAAGAGAGTGGTTAAGAGGCCCAGTTTTGTAGTCAAACCTCTGGGCTTGGGTCCTGGAGCAAGGTATTTGACTCTAAAAAACCTTGAGGCATGTAATTTGGTCTCCAGCCTCAGTTTCCCTCAAGTGTAAAGTTCTTGTGATGTACTTGTGAGGATTACATGGACAGTATGTGGAATGCATTTGGCTCACTCTTGCATATCCTAAGCACTCTATAAATGTTAGCTATTTCATGATTATATCATCTAATTCAAAATTTCCCAAGTGTGTTCTACAAAATATTAGTCCTGTAACATATTCCAGAAAGAAAGGGAAGTGCAGCATCCACCACCTTCCTCATGAATGTTCCTGAGGCTCATGAAAACATTAAAGGCTCTGAAAATTTCTGCAGAAAGGAAACCTATTGAGCCCTGTGTAACCTATCACAGAGCCCTCTTTTTCATGAATTTCTGAATGCATGCCACAGAACTTATGCTCCATGACAAACTTTTTGGGAAAAGTTTGTTTGAACCAACGCCCTCGTTTGAAGAAGAAAGTGAGGTTCAGGAAAGTAAGTGACCTTTCCTGGGTCACCCTGGTCAGTAAATAACAGAGCTGGGACTTGACCCAAGCCAATTAATTCGTTGCTCTTTCTATTAAACCACATTGAGAAAACTCCTTCTGCTGCTGATGTGGACAAGCACTCTCTAAGTGCTAAGGATTTGTACTGTTGGTTTCATAGCCCTTAAGCCTTTCTCAGGGGCTCTGCATCCATGACTCTGATGCTGCAGGCTCCTCCTGGCCTGGGCAGCCTCCCTGCTGCCCTGGGCAGGGTTGGAGGAGCTCGGCAGTGGATTGGTTCTGTCTCCCCCATCCCTGGGTCTGTAATATTAGAGCGGCTGGTCCAGGTCCAGGGAACACTCACACGCAGGCACCAATTTTCTTCTGAAACCCCACATGCCTGGAAATCTTTTCTGAAGGAGGGGGAAAGCCCAATAACCCAATCCTGACAACGTGGCAGCTTTACACGTTCCCTGACGTGGCCCGCAAACCAAACCTCTTTTCAGTGTTAGCCACTGTGAAGCCAGGAATAATGACAGCTCCGCCAGCCCAGGGACGTGGCAGCCGGAGCTGTGTGACTCAGCCAGCCTGAGGGGCAGCCTGAAGGCTCCGTCCGTCTTCTCGGGGTCTCCGGGCTGCGGGAGAGGCCGATGAGGAAGGGAGATCTGGATGAAGCAGCTCGGACCCAAGCTCCTTCTCCAACCCTTGTCTCTTTTCTCCTTCATTGCCCTGGACAAGGCAGACCTCGCTGTCATCTCTGGGGCTGATCCAGAGCTGCCCCCTGGTGTCATCTCTCCCCACTCCCAGCCCTTGTCCCTCTCCTCAGACAGGAGCATCTAGCAACGATTCTTCCAGACGCTCTGGGTCAGTGGTTTTCAAACTGCAGTACCTGTTGCAGTAGGAGTTCCAGGCAGGAGCCTCAAGCCGGCTAGAGGGTGGCCAAGGGGGCAGGTCTCCAGGCCCCTAGCCCAATCCCTGCTTCAGCTAGAGCAGAACTGCTTTTGTCTGACATACTGAGCTTTTGCCTAAGACTTCATTTCTAAAAATAGTTTTACTACTTTTTTTAAAAGTTTGAAATGCACTGATTTATTTTCAGCCCACTGGCTCTCCAGGTGGAGAAAAATGAGCCTGGAGTGAGGGAGCGATCTGTCCAAAGACACAGAGAATCACAAACTGTCCTGGGAAGGGGGCCAGGGGGCCTTGTCCCAGGGCCAAGCAGGAGCCACAGAAGACATGCAGCAGTCATGTCACTTCCTCCCAGAAGCAGGAGGAAGGGGCTCCCTCTACCAGCCAAGTGTCCCCCCAAAGGAGAAACTGGAGATACCAGGAGGCAGGTTCAGCATCTTCAGGTGCAGGCAGCTGACACAGATGAGAGCAGCCCCTCAAAGACGCTATACCAGGAGTTGTATAGGTGGGGCCTGCGCCAGCTGGGAGAGCAATTGCCCCACCCAGGGGCTTTCGGATCTTTTCTCCCTCTTTTAAAATGTTTTCTCCCCCACCTATCTAGGGCACCATTTTGGTACCTTTACTGATAGGGGCAGGATTCACTCTTCTTTTAGGGAACTGAGCGTCCGTCTCCCATATTCTTCCGAAAGAAAGGCCAACATCTCACCTCCTGGTTTTGAAAACTCTAAAGGGACCCACCTCTTGCTTCCTTCTGACTCCTAGTCTGTTCCTCTTCTCCTTCGTCTCTCTTTTCTCCTTCCTTTTTGCTTGGACCCCTCCTCTTTCTGCCCTTCTAATCCAGTTAGAAAGAGCACTGGACAAGGAGCTGAGAGACCTGGCTTCCTCACCCAGTCAGTAAACGACGTGGGCAAACCCTTCCCCACTCTGGGCCTTAATTTGCCCATTTGTAAAATGAGGGTGTTGGGTTAGGTCGTAGTCTCCAAACAGGGCACGATGAAGACGTAATGATGGGCCTCGAATCCCCCCGAGAAGCCCCCAGAGGCAGCGGTTGGTTTGCTATTTTACTTGTGAGCAAGGGCTCTGCAGCTAACACAATGCATGAAAATCACTAGGCCGCATAGCTTAAGGGCCTTTCAGTGTTTCGGGGCTTTAAGTCCAGTGTTTTCCTCGTCTTTCTTTCTGCCTCCTGCTTCTCTCCCTCCCCTGGATTCCTCACTCAGATCCTCCAGTTTTCTAGCAGAGCCTTACTATTCCTCAGGGTTGCAACCGTAAGTCTATCCCGCTCTCTCTAGACACTGAACTCTGCCCTTTCGCTTGCAACGTGGGAGAAGAATTGTTTCTTTCCTGGGATTCCAGAACAATGAGGGAGGCGCAGGGGCCATGACAAATGGTAGCCAGCAGCCCCATCTGGAGCAGCACTGAGATGTCCAGCTCCTCCCCACCCCCTCTGAACTGCCTGCCTCCCAGCCCCATCCCAACTTAGGTTATTCTCCTGATTCAGACATTTTTGTGGTGTGAAGTCACCTCCGCCCAGCCAGTGAAGCCGCGCTTGCTCCAGCCCACTGCAGCCTGATGGCCCTCCCCTCCCCTGCCACGTCCCCACACCCTCAGCTCTTCTCCTCCAAGCGCTCAGAATTTCCATTTGCTTTCCTTCCAATGCTGCAAGGAAATGCAGACAGAGCGGCAAGGACATGTCGGATTCAGCTCCGTCCTCTGCCCATAGCTCCTGGCACATGGTCGACTCCCAAGGAAATGTAATGAAAATGAGTTTGTTAAATCAAGACAGAGAAAGAGACAGAGTCAAAGGAAGAAGGAGAGACAGAATCAGACAGCGGAAGGGAGAGAAAGACACTGAGAATCTGTCATGATCAAGAGAGAGACAGAGGTGAGGAGACAGAGAAAGGAAGAGACAGACGCAGAAAACACATGTGTAGAAACTGACCTGAAACTTAGCAATAAGCCAAAGAGTAACCGCATGTCCTCTTCGCGTTAGACTGGAGCATGATCTGACAAGCCCATCCCAAGGATCATCTTCTACAGGGGCTGCGACGTTGTTTGGCTTGCTGTTTACTATTGATCAGGGCTCTGGCTTTGAAGTTACACGTTAACTGGCAGATTTCTGTCTAATCAAAAATAGAAACCCAGAGGTTACAGTGTTATAGCCTTGTAGGATATTAACCATTGCGGTGTATGACCTGGCAGTCTTTCTCCAGCATTCTTCAGTGCCTGTGCTACGCCGTCTCTCTTTGGATTCTCCTTGAACCAGCTTCACCATCCTGCTTATCCCTTCCTTAGTAGGTTAAGCAAATCACGGACACGTGCTCGTTTTTTATTTGTACGAGAGCTGTGTTGCTAACTATTAAAAACCGTATTCTGGTTCGAGTTGGTGTTTAAAAAAATAACTATTCTTATAAGGGAGGCAGAAATAGAGTGGGAGACAGAGGTGACAGGGGACCTTTGTGTTCACTTCCTTATACTTCTACACTGAATTTCTTATGTGCGTAGAATCGTGTGTTATTTTGTACTTTTAAAAGAGACAGACATAGAGGGAAAGGCAAAGAGAGACTGTGAGGAAAGCAGAAGCCACTGGAGAGAGGCGACATCAAGAGCAGCAAAAGCAGAGGAAGCAGGACTCTGATGGGAGGAACAGAGCAAGCCAGAGCTGACCTGCCGTTGGCTGTTTTAATTGTTAGTCTCTCCCGCAATACTGGAAGGCCCTTGAGGGCAGGGACCAGAATGGCTCCATCCGAATCGTTGCACTCGCTAAGCTGGGACGCGGACGCTGTGTGGTGCTGTCAGAAGTTGTCATAGCATGAGGGGGAGCAGAGACGAGGCAACACAGAGACAGGCAGAGGCAGACCCAGAGCAGGGACAAACAGGCAGGGCAGGCAGAGGGGCAGACAGGAATGGGGCTGGGTCTTCTACCTCCTTCCGGAACCAGGATCCCCAGTCCTGAAGGCCAGTGTCTTTTGGAGATGTCAAGGAGGGAGAGGACAGAAGAGTCCCCCAGAAGAAATCTGGGAATTAGAGACGCCACGTTCCCCCAGAGGCAAGGCAGGGGGGGAACACATTCTGGGAACCCAGGGGTGCACTGGAAGAGCCTCTCCGGGGCCCAGAACCAGCTCTGCTAAACCCTCCTGACAGCTGTCAGGCTCTAGGGCAACCAGCCTCATACCAGGAAAGGACGTGAGTGTTTGTCAGATCCAACCCGATTTAAGAAATGCGGTAACTCTGGCCCAGGGAGGGAGAGAGACTTGTTCAAGGTCAAGTAGTTGTACATTTGTATGACATCAGGACTAGAAACCAAGACTCTCACTCCCACTTTGATATTTTTTGCCTCGCTACAGTTAATTTTCCACATAGCACCCAGAATGACTCTATCGAAATGCAAGTCACATCATCTCCCTTCCCTGCTTAAAACCTACTGGCAGAATTCTATCCTCCAATATCCATTTTCCAGCTCAATGATATCTGTGGAGCTTCTGAGAAGGCTTCTTTCAGGAATTTTGTTTTTTGGTTTTTTTTTTTGGTTTTGTTTTTCCTTTCACTCACTTGCTCACTCACTCTCTCTCTTTCAGGAATTTGATCCAGCCAGGAAGTCTACTTCCTTTGTCCTTCCTCCCTTCCTTCTCCCTGCCTCCTGGAATTCAGACATAATGGCTGGAGCTGCAGCAGCCATATTGGACCACAAAGTCACCTTAAGGATGGAAGCCATTAGCTAAGGTGATGGAGCAGAAAAATAGAAAGATCGTTGTGCCCGATGACTGAGGAGCTGCCATACCAATGCTGGACTTTTTCTTGAGAGAGAAATAATTTCTATCTTGTTTAAGCCATTATTATTTTTAAGTTTTCTGTTATATGCAACCAAACTTAGTTCTAATTAATTCACCCTTAATGTTTTCTATTCCATTAGAATAGAATCCAAATTCTTTCTCTTTGCCCTCAAAGCTGTATGTGATCTGGCCTCAGCCTATTAGGCTTCAGCTCAAATTACTCTCTCCCTTGCTTAATAGTCTTTACTGACCTGGCCTTCTCTCTGTCAGGTATGGTCATTATTCTCTGACCTTAGGGACCTAGCACTGGCTAGTCCCCTGTCTGGAATGCTCTAACCAGGTCCCCTGAGACAAGTTACTCCCCATCTGTCTGATTTCAGCACAACTAACTCCTGCAAGAAGACTTCATTAGCCAGCTAATCTCAAAAATATTCATTTCCACCCCCTAATCCCCTGTACTCTATTAACCTGGGGTATTGTCTTTATAGCACTTATCACAAGATTAAATTATCTCATGTGCTTATTTATGGTTTGTTCTCTATCACCCTGTCCCCAGAATATAAGTGCCGCAAAGGCAGGTACCTAGCCTGTCTTGGTCACCACTGCTGTAGCTCTTGCGCCTCACATGGTGCCTGCATTTGTGTGACAGTGATGATTTTTGCATTATCAAGAACTCGCCATATAAAAAAAAATAAAAAAAACTTCACCATATGAATTTTATGTTATAATTATTTTACCACAATAAAAATATGAGCTTTAATAAATTAGAAAGTTTCAGAAATAATGTCACAATTATTTTTAAGAAATTTACCTTAATGTGTTAGGAATTTGTCTTGGTTTTTAACTACTGGCAAGATCACACAGAGCAATCTTTTCTAAGGACTGTACACATTAGTTTTTTTCTGAATGTGCTTTTTTCCCTTATTCACATTAAAAATGATTTCATATGAAAAAGAACTCACCATATGCCAGGCGTGTGCTGTGGAAATAAAGGCATGTCTCAGACATGAATTGTGCCCGTGGGTGACTTGTGGCTTTGTTAGTGAAAAAAGGCATGTGTGCTGGGTACAGTGGCACATGCCAGTAGTCCCAGCTACTTGGGAGGCTGAAGCAGGAGGATCTCTTGAGGCCAGGGGTTTGAGACTAGCGTAGGTGATACAGTGAGACTCTGTCTTAAAAAAACAAATAAAAAACAACAACGAAAAAGAAAACGGCCCACCCAAATCTCAAAAACATTATGCTAAGTGGAAAAAAAAGTCACAGATGACCACATATTGCATGATATCATTTATGTGAAGTGTCCAGAATAGACAAAACTATTGAGACAGAAAGTAGGTTAATGGTTGCCTAGAGCAGGGCTGGTGGGTGGGAGGAGGAAGCTGGGGAGAAATGGGGAATTATTGCTAATGGGTGTGAAGTTTCTTTTTGGAGTGATATAAATATTCTAAAATTGATTATGGTGATGGTTGTACAACTCTGTGAATATACTAAAAACCATTGAATTGTACATTTTCAGCTGGTGAGTTGTATGGTGTGTTAGATTGTTAGGGCGGCCATAACAAAGTACCACAGACCGGGTGGCTTAAATAATAGAAATTTATTTTCCCACAATTCCGGAGGCTAGAAGTCCAAGGTCAAGGTGCCAGCAGGGTTGGTGTCTTCTGAGGCCTCTCTCCTTGGCTTGCAGGTGGCGGTCTTCTCCCTGAGTCTTCATGTGTTTCTTCAGTGCTAGTTTGTGTCCAAATTTCCTTTGCCATAAGGACACCTGCCATACTGGATTAAGCCCACACTCATGACCTCATAGATCACAGTCTGAGGTACTACTGGGGGTTAGGACTTCAACATGAATTTTGGAGGGGCACAATTCAGCCCGTAATATACAGTAGGAGAATTGTATCTCAATAAAGCTGCTAAAAATGTTTTTAAAAAAAGAAAGAAGGAAAGTGGTTCACCCAGAGGCACAGCATGCTGGAGGATTCAGGGAGAACTTGCTATTGCAAGAGTCCAAATGTGGGTTAAATTTGAGAGCTATCTCTAGGGTAGTAGGAACTGTCTCTTAAATGCAAATCCGATGATATCACTGCCCTGCCTGAACACTTCATTCCCTCCAGGTTACTGTTCAAGCTCCTGAAGGCGGCTTACAAGTCCCTGCATATCCTGGCCCCTGCCTGTCCCTCCAGCTCCATCTGTCAACAAACCTCACCCCTTGCCCTGCCCCAACCCTAACACATTCTAATAAATGGACCCACTTGTGACTGATCTACCAGACCAGGGTCTTGGCTGCCTTTGTATATATGTTAATGAACCCACGAGGTGGGGTCCACTGTTGTTCCCAGCACGGAAAGCCAATTACTGAGACAACAGGATTGTCAAAAAAGAAAGGATTTATTGCAGGAGATGTGTCAACTGGGAGGTGAGAGCTATGGACTGTCTCAAATCTGCCTCCCCAACCAACAGGGTCTGGGGGTTTTCTGGAGGTGAAATGAATAATGCATGAGGGGAGTGAGCATCATTACACGTTTGGGGTGGAGTGCAGGGCACACGAGCTCAGTGAGAAATCATGCTAGTACATACATCCCATGATCAAAAAATGGCAGATAATTCTCTCCCAGCATGGGGATTTCAGTAGTATAATTAATAGTTAATATTGGTCATTCTTTCAGCCTTGTGCACAGGTGGGATATGGGGAGTAGGTTGCTCAGTGGGTCATTGGGCACAATCTGTGGTGGGGTGTCACTTTTCTTTTGGACAAACTGGGTGGTGTAAGCCTTCGTAGTTATCTTGTAGCTGCAAGGAGGCTCCCCCGTTTCTGGGAAAGAAACTCAAAAGAGAATGTATCAGTGCAGCAGAAAGTTACAAAGTTCGGTCAGCAAATCTTACTGGCCTGGGAACTTGAAATATCAGTGAACTACAAAAAAAAAAAAAAACTGTAAAAAAATGTTCTTGATTATGGAGCTGGTTACATAGACTGTTCTCTCTGCCTGAGTAAAGTTCTCCTGCAGACTTAAACTGCTCGCCCCTGCCATTCTTCGGTTCTCAGCTTAGATAATCAATTTTTTTGCAAAGCTTCGCTGACTCTCAGAGTCTGGGTTAGGTACCACCCCACCCCTGAGGATCCATCATAGCCATTCACTCATCTGTCTTCCTCACAATCCTGTGACTTTCATGAGGACAGAGACTCTAGTTTGTTCCCCAGTGTGTCCCTAGCACCTGCGCGGTGCCCAGCCCAGAGAAGCGGCTCAACTACTCTCTTAAGTGGATGAGATTCTACCTAGAGATGGAAGGCAAGAGAAGCCAGGAGGGATGCCTCCTTTTAGAACTGTCTCTGATCTTTCCCATCTCCCAAGCACGTAGCTTTCTGTCTCCCTGGTCCTTGGAGAGAAATCTAAGCTTCTCCAAGGTCATTCTTAGCCCCTCAGGCCACGGCTGCCTGTGAGAGCCAGGTGCAGCTGGGACTAAATCCAGGTGGGGGAACTTCCACCCCTTAAGGTCCTTCTCCAGTTTCCAGCCCTGAGTTTTGGCCCTGAAGACAGGTAGCACCCAGCTTCCTTCAGCTGCTCACCTGGCCACGGAATAAGAAAGCGGCCCTGTGCTCACAGGGAGGGCAGCCAAGGGAGTGGGTCTGGGGCGGGGGGCCAGTGCCATGGGTTGCCCAGGAGAATATGGATCCAATTCAGAGGCTCTCAAACCCCTTCACCCAGTGACCTCCCTGGGCCTTTCCTGTGCTTTCCAATCAAAAATACCGTTTCCTCGATGTTTCTCAGAGGCTCTCAAAGGTCCAGGGGAAAAGGAGCAGGGAAAGGCCAGGAGGGAGGGGGGACCAGTACCTAAAATACGACGGGAGCGGTGCTGAGCAGGACTTCCCAGCCTTCAGCCACCCAGTTCCACCTTCACCTGTTTTGCCATATCCTCATAACAACTATAGAATTATTCGCTTTATTTCAACTTATTTTTAAAAATCTAAATACATTTAACTTACAGGAAAACATATCACTACGTAAGTGAAAAAAGGGTAACACGTGCCAGATGTGTCTAGCTGGCCCCTCAGATCCGTGCAGGGGCAGAGGGGCTGACCTTATGACCTGCACCCCTGGGCTCCCATGGCCTCTGTGTCCACGTGGGACTGGCCAGTGGGGAGCACAGTAGGGCACTGGGAGGAGGGAGAAAAAGAGTGAGGTTAGAATATTTATTCCCCCAGCTCCTTCCCTAGGGGATCACAGAAGGGGTGTTCTTCAACCCAAGGTCCCAGCTCCTGTCTGGTGGTCTGTCCCTGCTTCTAGAAACCTCTCTCTCCTGCCCCTCGGGCACCTTGCCGTGGCTAGCCCTGGGGGACTGCACTAGTCCTTCGGTTTACCTACACAGGGCCCACGTCTTTATAAATAGAGGCCCTCGATACAATTCTCAGATTACCCATTTTGAAAGTGCCATCTGTTTCCTGGCTCATATACTTGTCATAAGTAGAAAGCAATTGGCAGTGATAATAAAAATCACAAGTTCCAGGAACATGAAGATAATGGGTACATTTTGTGCAACTGGTGGTAACATTTTAGGTAATTTATCAGTTACTCTGGAAACTTAAGGGGAAGGAAAGAAAGAACAAAATGCCTTTAAACAATTGTCCCTGGGGAATGGGTGTGTGTAACTGAAGTCTCATATTAATATCTCTCTGGGCCTGAGAAATTTTGCATATCTCATATTCCTAAGACTGCTCTGAGCTACTTTTTTCCTCAAGAGAAAGTTCCTTAAAAAATTGAAGAAGCATTCTTAGAAAAGTCAGATCATCACTTTGCAGCCCCTAATGGTAACGGATCAAAGCAGTGATCAAGGAATGAAAGGTTGGTGAGAAACTATATAATGGATGGACCACACCAACAATACTTGCACCAACTCTATAATCTTAACATCACTAAGAGTGGGACAACTAGACATTATGTTCTTCATGGTGTAATGTAATAAAAAGTGCACCCTGTAACCTACGAAGCATTTATGACAAAAGAAATTAACCTGAATGTGAATCTAACTACCAGTTTACAGGAAATACAAAGGAATGGAGAAACATGTCTAAAAACACTACAAGATTAAATCAACCAAACCAGAAATATGGAAAATTCTGCAAGACGAATAACCTGATTTCTTTGATAAATAAATGGCATGACAAAAGGAATGTAACAAGGAATGAAGAATTTCTAGATAATGCGGGGTATATTAGTGAAAAGCAAACAATTAAAAACAAGGTGCAGAACAATGTCAAGAGTGCAAGAGAGAGAAAAATAAAAATATGTGCACAGTGTATGTATTTGCTCACATGTCCAAAAAGAAATAATCGAAAGGTAAAAATAAAAGTTAATAGAAATGATTACCTTGGGGAGAGAGGGAAAAGTTTATTGAGAAAAGCTAGGGTTCTCCAAATATGTCACCTTGTTATATAGTTTTAATTTTGGAACTATTAAATGTTTTACATAATTACAATTTACATTCAAATAGCAAGCTATGGATTGGTTATCCACTGTTCTTTGTATCACAAATTCCAGGAACATGAAGATAAGGGTAAGGGTCCCATTGTGCAACTTGTGGTAACATTTTAGGTAACTTATCAGCTAGTGGAGGGAGGCACTCTAATAGATTAAGACATAAAAACAAAGTGTAGGGTATGAGTTTCTTTGTATCTTGATTCAAATCAACCACATATATTAATAAATACCATTTTTGAGATAATCCAGAAAATTTGAACTCGGACTGGGTTTTGAGTGATATTAAGGAATTATTTTTAATTTTGTTAGGTGAAATGAGGGAAGTGTGGCTAGGTTGAAAAGAAAATCCTTATCCCTTAGCTATACATGCTGAAATATTTATGGGTATCATGATATACATGAGATTTGTTTTGAATTACTCCAAAAAAAAGCGTGCCAGGTGTGAGTATGTTAAAACAAGCTTGATAAAACATTGCTTAGTAATTGAAGCTTGGTAATGGTACACAGAGGCTTAATTATGTTATTCTTTTCACTTTGGGGTATGCTTGAAAATTTTCATAAAACAGTTGGCCATGGTGGTGTGAGCCTATAATCCCAGGTATGTGGGGGCTTGGGGGGGAGGATCACTTGAGCCCAGTATTTTGAGACCAGCCTGGATAATATAGTGAGACCCCATCTTAAAATAAATAAACAGGCAGAAAACTTCCATAAACATTAACAACATTAAATTACATTAATGCTGTTACTTATGAAAGCTTTGAGCTAAAAATCTGCTCCCTCATTGTTAAAAAAGGAAAGATTAGTAAGTGCTAGAAAGGTGTTAGCAATTTATTAGCTCCAAACGCAGACTTTCTTCTTGATGTGATCAGAAGGCTTGGAAAATACTTTAAAATGAAATAATTTACTTACTATGTGGATTCAGTGTTATTTCGTGCTAAAATAATCTTCACAACAAAAGATGGTAAGCATTCTACCTTGGGAAACTCTAGTATTGTAAAATGAACTCAGGACCGAGGGACGGGAGACCTGGAATTTAATTCTCACACAGTTATGGTCTCACTGAAAGTCATCTTGCCTTGGTTCCTTCTTCTGTAAAATGGCAGAAATCGGACTAAAAGATTTCTAGAGTCCCTAATTATCTCAAGCTGTGATTCAGGAAATGATCAATAAGTGTTTAACTCATTCAGTTATTTGACAATCATTTACGAAACAGCTGCTATTTACTATGCTTGGCGCTAGGATGCAGCTGGACATAGTCTCTGCCTTCCCAGAGCTTATGGTCTAGCTGGAATTTACCGTTTCCAAGACTACGTTACTGTTCTGAAAAACAGACACGGGCATAGTGGTACATTTTGGAAGAAATTTGGAGCTGTTTTCTCTCGGGCTTTCTGTGTACTCAAATGTCCTGACCCTCCCTCCCTAGATCATCTGCATGTGACCAGAGAATGCAACGCTCTGAGTGACCAGGCTGCAGGACATTCTTATCCCTGAAGCGGGGGTGGAGTCATTCCACGGTGCCGAGTGTGGGAGGAGTGGTCCTGCAGATGGAAACCCAGGTGCTGTTACCGGAGAAGGACCAATGGCTGCCAAGGGACAAGGCGCCAGCCCACTACTTTCCTCATCTCACTGCAAGTACCTATTAGACTAAACATACCAAACTGCTTGCTTGCCTCTGGGGGGAGATAACATTTTAAAAATCCAATTATACTTTTCTTCTGTCTTGTTTTTGATTTCAAAATATTAAGGGGATACAATTGTTTTTGTTACATGGATACACTATATAATACTGAAGTTAGGGCTTTCAGTGTGCCTGCCACCAGGACAGTGTTCATTAAACCCGATAGGTGAGTTTGCACCCCTCACCCCCCCGCCCTCCCCCTTCTTAGTTTTCAATGTCTAATACACCACTCGATGACCATATATAGCCTTCATTTA
Source organism: Indri indri (assembly GCA_004363605.1). Classification (NCBI taxonomy): domain Eukaryota; kingdom Metazoa; phylum Chordata; class Mammalia; order Primates; family Indriidae; genus Indri; species Indri indri. Next base: position 29,467 of record RJWJ010006251.1, read on the forward strand.
GCTCCCACTTATAAGTGGTATTTGTTTTTTCATTCATGAAATATTTCACTTAGGATGATGGTCTCCAGTTTCATCCAAGTTGCTGCAAAAGACATTATTTCATTCCTTTTTATGGCTGAGTAGTACTCCATGGTAGGTATTAATATACACCACATTTTCTTTATCAACTCATGAATTGATGGGCACTTAGGTTGATTTCATATTCATCCCATCAATAGGAATCAATCCAAAGAAATAAATTGTTCTAACCTCTGTATCTCAGTTTTCTCCTGGGTAAATGGGGATAATGGTACCTATGACTATACAGCAGTGGAAAAATTCAGCGAGAGAAATTCACATAAAATGCTTAGCACAGTGCCTGCCACATAATAATAAAAAAAAAAGCCTCAATAAGCAGCAGTTATTTCATTACTTCTTGTCCACTCATCCACTCAAGCCAGTTTACCAGACCCAGAAAGCAACTTCCTGGCTTGCCTAGGTTCCCCAAAGTGTGACCTTGTTGATTATCTGTGGCCTCTGCTTTCAACCTCCCCATAGAACCCAGCAAACCCAGCCTTGGCTCTGGTCATTTAGCTTACGGCCCATGAGTCACTCTCTGCACTGAATGCCCCAAGCAGCTTTGCCTGGGACTCCCAAGAAACCAATCAAATTCTTGATTATGAGCGTTCTTTGAAATACTAATGACCATAAAAAACATAGTCCAGATGCTGAGTTGGATCTGACCCATTGTTTTTCTTGAAGATTTTCCCAAATTCCCTTGGCAGACACACACAGCCTTTCTTCCCATTAATACGAATTTCAAGTCATCTTTATCTGCCTGCTTTAATCTGCCCTAGTTTCATCTCCAGAACAGATGATTTCATCCTTGGTTTTAAAGAGTCACTCCCCAGAACCTCCCTAACAATTCTAAAACCTTTACAATTCAACATTCAGTGGTTTCCCATCTCCCATGTGGTCAAAGCCAGAGTTCTCAGGTCACCTCTAAGACTCTCTCCAGCATCTGACCTTCAACTTCTACCATGATCTTTTTGCAACCCATGCTCGATCCATACTTTAGTGATTATTCTCTATGAGAGTACTTAATCACTTTGGTTTTTCTCAAGTTAACAAGTACTTTTTGGGCTTAAGGCAAATTCTTTTCCTCTCTATATGATCTGATGGAAATTTTCCGGTGTCTCCAGGGATCAGGTAGATGTTAAGATTTGGTGAAATAGCCCAGTTTAGCATAAGATGGTGGGTTGGAGCTGGTGGTAAACTGAAGAACAGAAGCCCTGTCTAAAGATATTCAAATAGACTGAGTGCAGTGGCGCATGTCTGTAAGCCCAGCACTTTGAAAGGCTGAGGTGAAAGGATCACTTGAGACTAGGAGTTTGAGACCATACTGGGCAACACAGCAAGACCCCATCTCTCAAAAAAAAAAGACATTCAAATTTAAAATGCTTAACAACAAAGTGACCGCCCGACAAAGCACATCTTCTGGCCTGGGACTTGCAGATCATAGCCATCAAATTCTCTAATGATATAGCCCCAATCTCAAAAGAAATTATACACAGAACCCTGTTATAAAAAATAGTAGCATTTTTCCATTTAAATTTATTATATGTTATGTTTATATGCTTTAAAAATATTATGTTTTAAAATTTATTAAAAATGTATGTTAATGTATATATGTTTATATATATTTAAAATGTATTTTATTTTATGTTATATGGTATTTAAATGTATTATTTTATACATGTTTTAAAACCAGTCAATGAGAACAGTAAGTATTGATGATCACAAAAACTTGAAACTAAAACCGAGGGTTGTATGACAATTATAGGTTGAATCAGCCTCGGCAGCCAATTTATTGCACAATAATTATTTCATTACATGACACAAAGAAAATACTAACTTACAGATGTGTAGTTGCAAATGGTCAGTTTGTTAATAGCTCACCTTGAAACACAGGATATTTTGCAATTAAACAGAGAATAAAAGAGAAGCTTTATTCCAAGGTCTGCACAGAAATGAGTTAACCCAAGAGCACAAAGATGACAGGCTAGTCAACCCCTCATATTTTATATACTGTTCTTTCTTGGTAATAGAAACTCTGAGTTTTAACTGGGTGTATAACAAACAGAATTTAAAAATTGCATGTCCTTGTCTCCTTTGCTGTTAGGCATGATCATTTAACTAAGTTCTGGCCAAAAGAACATACATGTGATTTCTGGGACATATCCTGCTGACAGAATGCAGCTGAAATTGTTGGAGCTTGAGCAGCCCTTTTGGAACTTGAGGTTTAAATCCCATGTTCAATGTGGCAGAACAAAAAAATAAAATGAATCTAGGAATCTTGTGATCATGGAGCCTCAACAATAGCCCTTGATTACTTACATCCCAATTTTGTTTATGTGGGAGCAAAACAAATTTCTGTGTTGTTCAAGACATTGCAACTTTGTTTTCTGTCACTTACGGCTGAGACCAACTGATAGCAAAAGCTAAACTGATGATAGCTTCAAATGTGTTAAAATTTTATATGTAACATTTAGAAGTGTATCTATTGCTCCTTATTTAAGATTTCCAAGTAAACCTAATATCTAAATATATCTAATATCTATAAAATAGCAGTTCTCAAACTTTTGCTCTCAGGACCCCTTTATTTTCTTAAAAATTATTATGAACTCCAATAAACTTTTATTTAATGGGTTATATTCATCAATATTTACTGTATTAGAAATTAAAACTAAGGCCTTGTGAAAACACAAGAATATACGAGTGCACACTCATTGCGATCAGAACAATGGCATCACTACATGTCACATGGCCACAGGTCGTGTAACTTCTGGTAAACTCCACTGTACACATATGAGAGAATGAGAGTGCAAAAGGCAAATAAAGTCTTAGTAGTGTTATGAAAATTGTTTAGACCTATAGACCCCTAAAGGCACCCCAGACTATACTTAGGGACTGCTGATCTAAAACATGGAATTGTATTCAAATGTTTAGGGAAGCTCTGACACACTTTCGGCGATTTAAAAGTCTCTGAAAATGATGATGCCTAAGATTCTGCAGTAAATGCTTATTTATGATTTATTGGGTTTGATTTTGGACCACCAACATCCATTTCCACTTCTTTGGGAACCATGCCTCAATCTTCCTCTTGAGAAATACACTTTCTGCATTCTCAGCCCCACCTAGAAAAAGAACATGTGAGTAGGCTAAGCCATCCCATTCCCCATGGCCACAGAGCCTGAGAGAGACAGAGACAAGACAGACAGAAAGGAGAGACAAAGGGACACAAGGCAGAGACAGAGACACAGAGAGAAAGACATTGGTCCTGCAACACTGATCTGAGCCCCTAAACTAGCCTGGGGCAGACACTGCTATCTGCCCACTCAATATCTGTTCTCCTCTTCTGCCTAATCGACAGACCCAGTTCTGCTTAGGGAGCTCTATGGCCAGCTCCAAATACTCAGCTTCCTACGCTCCCTTGCTGTGCAGGGAGGCCATGGTGCTTGGAGCTTCTGGGGAAGCTTGCAAAAGGAGGGAGACTTTGCCCTTTTTTCCCTCTTCTTCCTTCTTGGATGGTATGTGTGAGACGAATCCCCAGGGAAAGGCTGACAGGAGGCAGCCAGATGATGGCACCATCCTCAGACGGCCAGATTGTTGCAAAGTGAAATAAAAGCTTCTGGAATCAAGTTTCTGTGACACACAGCAGAGCGCAATCCCTGTATGACGTGAAGTCCTGTTCCTTTCCCTTCCTGCGAGCCAGTAAATCCCCTTTGTGCTCATGCTGGTTTGGGTTGCATTCTCTGTCACTGTGAAGAGAAGAAAATCCCATTTCTGCCTGTGAGGCGATGCCACTTTACTCATCAGGCATATGACTTCTTCTTGCATCTATGAGACAAGGTGAGCAACACTCGTCCCTTTAAGGGAAAGAAGATGATAGTTCTTACTTGTGGCAGAGGAGAATCACCCTGTGGCTGAAGAGAACATCAAAGCAGGAGGTGGTCAGAAGAAGAAAGCCATGCAAGGGGGGTAACACGGAGCCTTAAGGGGAGCAGAAAGTTGGTTCTGGCTGCAGAAGGGAGCTGAAGTCTCCCTTCGCCCAGTGTCTGGGTGTCTCGAGCTGCTGTCTGGGTCACGCAAATAATTTTGATGACTCAATAACCAAGCTATGTAGGGGAAGCTCCTCCAGCTTTCGGCAAACTGTAGTTGGCCCTTATTCTTCCAAGGCATGTGAAGAACTGCATTCTTTTGGGGACTGGGCCTCTTCAAACTTTTCCTCTTTCCTGAAGAGGGCCAGGGAGGGGAGGTGCAGGGAGGAGAAGGATTAATGTGAGCATGAGCAAACCGGGAAGTCAGTAAGATTTGAATTTCTGTCCTGATTCTGCACTGAATTTCTGATATCCCTGAGCAATGTATTTCATTTCTCCGAGACTCAGTTTCTTTGTATATAAGATAGTGATAGTAACAGTAATCTCACAGTGTCGTTGCAAGGATTGGATGAGCTGTTCGAATATGAAGGAATTAGGTAAGATGTAACCACTGGGGGAAATGGTAAGGGGTACACGGGGCCTCCGTGTACCACTACCTTTCCAAATTCTTGTGAGTCTGTGTTACTTCAAAATAAAAGTGTCTTTAAAAAGTTTTAAAATATAAGAAGGAGGGAAGAGGCGAAAATCCACAAGTTCTGGGGCGGGGTTGCGTAGAGTTTCCTGGCAGCTGGCGATAGGACTGAGAGGATGGGAAAGTGTCATGGGAAAGGAAATGGAATTTTCTATGAATTATTAATTAGATCCCTTTTAATGCTCTTGGCGATATCAAGTGAAGATTGCAGAGCTTTTAAATGATTTGTGACTGCGAGACTTTGTTTTCTTCAACGTGGCTCTGCACAGACTGGGCCGTGTGAAGCTTTGGCCTCCTCCAGGGCCGTGCTCCTTAGAACGGCAGGAGGTTGGCCATACTGGGTTCCACGCACTGTTCCGACCTCCCTGCCCTCCAAACAGGCTGCCCTGCATCCCCCACCCCCAGCATTCCTCTCAGGAGAGTTGTTAGAGTGAGGACAAAGACAACACCTTCTGTCTCTGGACCTTTCTGGAACTTTCTCTAAGATACAAAGTGTCCTCTCAGGCCCATCACCTCATCCCATTCTCCCTCCACCTCTGCAAGCCTCCCGTGCGGGAGGACAAGGAGAAGCCTGAAGAGCTGGGTTGAGCTGAACCACTAGTGTCGCCCAGTGACTCTCCACCGTGCCTCTCTCCCCAAGTATTAACAGTATTAAAAGTATTAACAGATCCAGATGCTCTCGTTTCTTTTCATTGTATATTGTATCAGCAAAATCTCTGTGCTAAAGCTACTGTTTTAAGTGACGCTTTGCAACAAGTTGTAAGTATCGTTAACTACATTCCCACAAATGCAACACTGCATCGTCAATTTCGTAACCTGCTGAAGTTGGACAATGAGATATTTCGCGTGGATTTGCCATATCATTCTAAAGTGGTTGGCTATTGCAGGGACAAGTGTTAGGCAAAATTTTATCTCTGTGAGAACAGATAGTTAAATTTTATCAAGAACAGAATCAGCAATGTGAATTATTGAAAAGAGATTTCTATAGGAATGCAGCATTTCTGTGCGATGTGTCAAATCAAAACGACTTGAATATTTCTTTGCAAGGTAAAACTAAGTCTATATATATAGGTGGCAAAGAAATCCAAACATTTTGAAAAAAGCTATCTCTTTTCAAAACACTTCTTCAAAAGGAAATTTCAGATGAATGTTTTCTCCAGTTGGCAAAGGTCATTGATGAGCAGGATGATATATGCAAATCACTTGAAGAATACACAGCTGTTATAGATCTAATAATTGGAAAAACAATGAAAGGTTCACTGACTTTGAGAATCATGACATCATGCTCAAATTAGCATTTCAGCCTCACCTGGTTGATATCGCCAAAGCACCTAAAGAACTACAGATGGAATTGATTGAGCTCTCAGTAGATGACATTTTAAAGTCATTGTTTGATGCTAAGAAAGATCCAATTGAAATATGGAAAAATGCAGAATACTCACGCCTTCAGCAACATGCCCAAAAAATGCTTTCTTGCTTTTCAACCACTTATTGCTGCAAATTTACATTCTCCTACCTAGCCCAAATCAAGACGCCCATAAGGTCGCAAATGACTGATCCCCATCGAGACGATCAGCTGAAACTCTGGACCTCCACGCTGCAACCAACTATTCAAATGCTTTCCAACAAAAAGCAGACACAACAAAGTCATTGAAATGTTAGTTAACTTTACAATTAACAAATAGCTTTAATTTTTTGAAATTATTAAGTACATAGTAGTTAGATTTTTACAAAATAATGTACATTTTAAAGTATTTCTAGGCCGGGCTCAGTGGCTCACGACTAATTCTAGCACTCTGGGAGGCTGAGGCAGGTGGATTGTTTGAACTCAGGAGTTCGAGACCAGTCTGAGCAAGAGCGAGACCCCGTCTCTACTAAAAATAGACAGAAATTAGACAGACAACTAAAAATATATAGAAAATTTAGTCAGGCATGGTGGCACATGTCTGTAGTCCCAGCTACTCGAGAGGCTGAGGGAGGAGGATTGCTTGAGCCCAGGAGTTTGAGGTTGCTGTGAGCTAGGCTGATGCCACGGCACTCTAGCCCGGGCAACGCAGTGAGACTCTGTCTCAAAAAAAAAAAAAATATATATATATATATATGTGTGTGTGTGTGTGTGTGTGTGTGTATATATATATATATATATATACATAATTCCCTGTGCCAAGGTGCTGAATTAGACATCAAGAGGTTGATGGAGCAGCACAGAACTGGAGCAAAGCGTGGTCTGCAGGGGTGTGACATCCAGGCGGATGACCAGGCTCAACAGAGTCAAGTCTGTCCTCACACAGTGACAGGTAGTCATTCTCAGTGGGGACGTTGAAGTGCAGTCTCTGCAGGTGCTTTGTCTGCTTTCAAATTCTGATCCACTTTGAGTAACAACGTGGCCTTGGGCAAGCTGCCTCTCTGGGTAGCAGTAAAGTGCTCATCTGTAAAGCGATAAAAATGAAAAAAAAAATACCTAGCTCTCAGGGCTGTCGTGAGAATTATGAGAATTAAATGGGATAATACATGAATATATGTGATGTGCTTAGCCCACGGCCTGGCTACGCGGGCTAAGATACATTTAGTTAATGTATCTTAACTTCAAGCTGTGATAATTGACGGTAATAAAAAATCATTAGAACAAATCAGTCACAGGCCGAACACTGCTATAAGCTGGGGGGTCACGTCAAGTAAATCTCCCAGCCTCTCCGGATCCAAGCTTCCTGCTCCGAAAAATGAAAGGGCTGAAGCAAGGGTAGAGCCTTCTTCTATAACAATCTCTGAGACTCTGGAGGGAAAGTCTGAGCCACTCCCTGCTCAGAAGCTGTGGCTGCTTGGAAACACTGTTTTCAGTGCCTCAGTAAACGATCCCACCTCCTGGGAACTCCCCAGCCCAACGGGAAGGCTGCTGAGTGACAGAGAGCTTTTCAAGATATTTGGCTGGAGCTGTGCTGACTCAAACAATCGGCACAGTTCTCTGTCCTGAAGGTAACAAGAACGCCCCTGCCAATCCCCAGAGAGAAAGCCCTGTAAGCTCATGTATGGGGGTGGAACTTCCATAGAATTCTACAGTGTCAAAGCTGGAAAAGCTCTTAGGCAGTTTCTAGTTCAGGGGTTTTTAAGTCACATTCTGTGAATATTTTGCAATTCCACGAACTATTAACATTCATCTCATTTTGTATCCCCGAAGCTATGTTTAAAATTGGAACTGAAAAACAACAAAGATACCTAAATCGGTCACCCATCAAGTTTGAACACACCAGAGACCGAAATCCGTTAATGTGTCGTGGCAGATTCTGCTCTTTGTTCCTTTTTTCCTTTGGTGTGGAGACTACAACTAGGTGGGGCCATCCCCACCCAGATTAAAGAGGACATTTTCCAGCTCTCCTGCAGCCAGGTAAGGCGATGTAATTAAGTGTCGGTCAATGGGATATAAGTAAAGGTTGTGAGTGCCACTCCTGGGGGTTTCCGTAAAGAGAGGTTTATGCCTTTCATCTCAGCCCCCTTCTTGCTAGCTTTAGCATGGACTTGATGGCGGAACTCCATCAGCTGCCTGGGATTTTGGATTGATACTCACTGAGTCCCCTACTGATGACAGACTTACGTCGAATGCCCTGGACAGCTCACCTCCAGACTTCATTTACATGATAGAGACACACACTTCTATCTTATTTCGGTCACTTCTATTTTGGGTTTTTTGCCTTTTGCAGCCAAACCTAATTGACACATTTGTGTTCTCAGGGATTGACTTTATGATGCATTAGTAACGTAATTTTTTAAAAAATATTTTTATTTAATTTTTTTTTAGAGACTGGACCTTACTATGTTGTCCAGGCTAATCTCGAAATCCAAGGCTCAAGTAATCCGCCCACCTCAGCCTCCCAAGTATCCAGGATGATAGACACGTGCCACTGTACTCAGCAGTAATATAATATTTTTACAGCTTATGAAATAATCCTAAGGAAAACCACTGAGGTCAAGAAATAAAATTTTGCAGCCACCCCAGAAGCCCTCTATGTGTTCTACCCCAATCACAACTACCTCCTTCCTTCTAAAAGCAACCTCTGTCCTGACTTGTATAAGTAAACACTTTCTGTTACACAGTAATGACATAACAGTCCCTTAAAAACATGTTGGTCAAAGACTACTTTTATCTGTTTTAGGTGGGATACTGCTTAAGACTCTGCTTGACAGAAGGCTTCTTCTGATCAAAAAGTTGGAACAACTGAAATAGTCTGACTCCTTCATTTTACAGAGGAAGAAAATGAAGTCAGACAGCAGAAAGACGTTTTCTTTTTTTAATTGACAAATAGAAATTGTATATATTTATGGTGTACATGATGTTTTGATATATGTATACATGGAATGGGATTTTCTGTGATCTATCAGCAAATTAGTGGCAGAGTGGACTCAGGTTCTCTCCGGCTTTTTAGCATTTCGTTTCCCAATGCATTTCGAGGGGAGCAAACCCTGCATACAAGGTATTAGCCTTTTCCAATGGACTCAAGGATGGGAGAGACTTGCAAATACAGCCTCTAGTACAAGGCATTCCATCCTCAACCAACGCCAAACACAAGTCTCAGGAGAAAGGGGCTACCAAGGACACTGACCATGACTCTTCCCAGACGGCTTTGCATCCTTACCCAAAGGAACACGTCAGCAAAGGTGGAGTCAGGCACATAGCCACACAGTGGAGATGCCAGTCAGATGAAGTGAACTTCCCAGGCCTCCTCACAACTCTGCACTGGGACATCTCTCCCACCGTGCCATGTGCACTGAGCCTGACCCGCACAGGCCATCAGAGGTCACAGTGGTTAAGGGTGATGCTGAGTCTCTGGAGACCAGCGATGTAATACAGAGATGCTGAGTGGAACACACCCAAGCTCTCCTGCCTTCTCTGCCAGGCTGTTCTGCCCAGCAGGAGGCTGCACCTAAGTCAATTTCAGGAGAATCCTTCATGCTCAGGAAAGTCCATTATTTTATATAGTGAAAGACGCCCATCATGCTTTTGTGCAGGGCATGGCACTGTCCAAGGTCTCTCCGTGGCCAGATTCTATAACCCTCTCTGTCCTAGACTCTTGGAAGTTTTGGGGTCAGGCCTGTTGGCTTCTACCTTATCATATAGGTTAGAATTAGCAAGCAACGTTTAGCAAAGATGTAATTATTTGTTTTGTGGGGAGGGGGAAGGTGTTCTAAAGACTAAAAATTTGGAGAACGATGCGAACTTTATCTCCTTTTTAAAAAGTCTCAAGTACACTATTAGCATATTGAAGGCTCTGAGAATTCCTACCATGAACAATTTTGCTTGATTTTAACAGACCTGGCATTTCCCAAACTTTTTTTTGACTTTGGGACCTTGGTGTTTCACTAATAGCATACTGTTCAAAACTGTTTGGCAAGTGGTATTGCAGCCCTTTGATGGATAAAGGAGGCATTAATACACATAGGATAGGCAACATGGCTGGAAAATCACCTTTCTGGCCCAGGTAGCCCATCTCTCTGGAAAAGTACTCAATTTTCCCACTCTGTAAAAAATCCATTTTTAATAGTCCCAAGAAGCAACTGCGGAACTGATCTAAACCTGTCCAGTCTGGGGTGGGTTCCCGGGAGAGCTGGCTGGGACCCACAGCCTGGCACCAGACTTATTGTACCAAGAGCCCTGCCAGCCAGCAGCCACCCAGTGTGTGTCTGGACTTGTTTTTCCTTCCTTTCCCTGCTCCCTTTAGAACAGAGCTGAATGGCTCCAGTCTCTCAGGCCTGCTCCTAGCCAACACTGGACCCCTCCGAGTCTGGCCAACTTCTCTCCCACCGCCTTGATAAACAACCCCCTTCAAGCTGGGAACCGCAGTATTGGTCTGTTTTCTCCCTCGTGCACCCCAGGAAGCCTCTTCTCTTTGCCCGGGCTTCCTTCCCAGGGCCTTGGCTGACAACCCATTTTAAAGCCATCCTTAGCCCAGTCAGTCACCTGAAGAAAAAGGGACTCATAGAAGGCCCAAGATGAAAGACTCTTTAATCCTGTGGCTTTTTGAGTTTTGTTTTTAGCAGGAAAACCTTATTTTCAAAGCAAATTATTACGCAGAATTTACCAGTTTATAGAACAGATAAATAAGGACATTTGTGGCAGCCTTGTTTATTATAGCACAACCCTGGAAAGAAAATAAATGTCCATCAGTAGAGAACATGTTTAATAAAATTGTGGCAAAAATCATACAATGGAATACTATTCAGCCATCTAAAAGCATGAGGCATCTCCCAACAATAATAGCAAAAGTTCTAAGAAAATTCTTATTTTATGTTGACAATATTTGGTTAACAGTTCCATTTTAGGGCAAAGACCAAGATTACTACTTGTTTTGTTAAAATTAACCACCTCCTATTCAAATTTGTCTGATGTTTATTTGAAATTTAAATATGGTGACCAAACATCCTGGTTTGCCCAGAACTGAAGGGTTTCCTGGGATTTAAGACTGTAAGTGCTAAGACTGAGGACATCCCAAGCAAAGGGATCACCCTTTACTAAACAGAAATCACCGTATTATTTTAGAAAGAATAGATAGATTATTACTAACTTTAGCCCATGTTAATAGGCCAGTGTATTTGCAAATACATTGAACCAGTATTTACACTTCAAATAAAAGGGCAAAACTATGTGGACTGATATGAAACATGAAACTATCTCAAACTGTAGTGAAAAGTAGGGGGAAAAAAGCCAGGTACAGAAGAGTATGCCAAGTGTGCTCCTGTTTTTAAAGTTTTTTTCTCTCTCTCTTTTTTCTTTCCCTAAAGGTCAGAGCAAGGGCGCAGTGGGGATTTATCCACACAATAAAATGAAGTTTGTGACTTCTTATCCTCAACAAATCATTTGCAAGGAAAAAAACAAAAAGAGCACGAGTAGGGGTGTTACAGACTAAAAGACTTAAAAAACATATCAACCAGATGCAATGGATGGACTTCATTAGCATCCTGATTTGAACAAACCAAGGGTTACCAAAAAAAAGAATAAATAAATAAATAACAATGGAGGAAATTTGAACACTGAATATTTTCTGATACCAAGAAATTCATATTAATTTTTAAGTGTCTTGATGGACAGGTTTTGGTTTTAAAAAAAATCCTTATCTTTTGGAAATATAATCATGAAATAATATGACACCTGGTATCTGTTTCAGAATAATCCGAGGGGAGCAGGCAGTGGAAGATGCGCAAAACCGGCCATGAGTTAGTAATTTTTCTTTTTTTTTTTTGAAACAGGGTCTCACTCTGTCGCCCTGGCTACAGTGCAGTGGTGTCATCGTAGCTCACAGCAGCCTCAAACTCCTGGGCTCAAGCGAACCTGCTGCCTCAGCCTCCTGAGTAGCTGGGACTACAGGTGCACCCACGCCCAGCTAACTTTTTCTATTTTTGGTAGAGACAGGGTTTTCACTCTTGCTCAGACTGGTTTCAAACTCCTGGCCTCAAGCTTTCCTCCCACCTGGGCCTCCCAGAGTGCTAGGATTACAGGTGAGAGCCACCGCGCCTGTGATTACTGAAGCTGGGTGATGAATGTATGGGTTTCATGATACTATTCGCTTGACTTTCATATATTTTTGTAAACTTCCATAAGAAAACATTTAAGTAAAACCCAACTAGTTAATTTTAAACAAATAAGAGCTGCCTAGATAGGTTAAATAACTTACCAGTAAGATATGCAGCTGGGATTTGAACCCACACAGTCTAACTGCAGAGCCTGAGTTTTGAAATAGTACCGTATAGCACCATTTATGCTTACTTATACTGTGTATATTTATATAAGCTTAAAAAATACATACTACAAACAGTAAGAGAGGATTTTCTTTATCATATGGAGATTATGGGGGCAGGCGGGAGGCTGTTAGATACATCAGATTATTTTAATTTTTTACGGTTATCCTGTATTATTATAGTAAGTCAGATATTTACATTAATAATAACAACAAATGAAGCACTAGACTTTTTATTTCTAAGGCCTGTGCAGTTCTAACTCCCTGGAATTCCCAAGACCCCTGACGTCTCTGAAGGTTTGGTCCGAGGGAGAGGCAGAGGTCTGAGGTGCTGGGAGCATCACTCGGCCCTGGAGGTGAGTTGGAGCTTCTAGAGACTCCAGGCTGCGCCGCCAGCCTCAGCCTTCCCCTTCTCCCTCCAGCCCTCCTTGCCCTCTCTATGGCTTTTCTGGCCTTTCTAATCACTAGGAGCACAGAGAGAACCACTGCTAATGTTTAGGCAGAAAAGCAGCCGTATACCCACAAACAGCTGCCTCCGTGAGGGCTGTTGCCAAATTGGACCCTGGAAGGGGTCGCGACTGAGGAAAGCGTAGGGGCCAGGCCTGATACTGAGGCAGGCTCCGTCCTTCCACAAAGTGGCAAGACTCAGGGACACATTCTCAAAAGTGTAAAACAGAGAAGCCAGCCTTGAGCGAGCATCTGCCACCGGTGCTCCACGCGCACTGCCTGTAAGGCAGGTGCCGTCCAGGGCCACATCCCCGGAGGAGACTGATGCAGCAGTCCCTGGATTCCCTTCACGCCATCACCTTGGGCTCCCTCAACGCAGCCCAGCTCTCTCCAGTGGGGCCCCACAACTGCATGGCCTTTTCCATGTTTTCTCAGCTTCCGCTATCAAAGAGCCATCAACTAAGGGGCTAGTGACCAGGTGGTCCTGATAATTCAAACTCTGCTCCTGAGGAATGGCTGAGGGAGGGAATTCAGGACATTCCTTGCGGAGCAGAGGAGGGAGGAGTGGGAGGATGGGAAAGGGAAAGACTTCTGCCTCTGAGGATCTGGCACGGGCAAGGGTTAGACTATCACCCTGCCAGTCAGGACAGACCCAGCTCCGGTCGTGAGAAATGCCAGGGAGATGGGGGTGGGCTCAACGTCGGCACTCCCCTGGCAGAGCTGTCCAGAGCACGCAGCTGGCCGTGCCCCTCTCGGGTCTCCTCCGTTCCTGACATCCCGCAATGAGGACAACAGTAGCCACACTGACCTCCTTCCACGTGCAGGCATCATCTCACTTCGCTCTAAGAAGGTGTATTATTATTCTCACTTCACAGGTGAGAAAACTGAGATCCTGGACAGTGAAGCAACTTGCCCAAGTTCACACAGCTGGTAAACAGTCTGTCTGTCTGCACAGCCTGGGTTCTGATCCAGGATACAGCCTGCTTCTGGGAGTCTGGGCACCTGCTGTTCTAAAAGCATTAAGATCCTAAGAGCCCATGAGAAACAGATCAATAAGAGGTGGCACCCTTATTTCCAGAGGCTTTGAGATTTTATTTCAAGGCTCCAGTCTTGAGATTTGCGTGGATATACAGACTCGCCCTTTCTCAGGAAGCAGATTAGAAGACTTGTCCACTTAAACTAAGTGGCCACAGACCCTAAAGACATGGAAATCTAAAAGCAGCTCTGATGGACACTCCCAAGAAATTACAGACTTAGGCTTTTTAAGAGGCTCTCACTAATTAAAGGAGAATGCCGTGGAGAGAGGGTGGTGACCTGAACAACTGTTCATCTCCCACATGGCACAATCCTTGAAGTTCCATTTTTACTTCTCATAGTCTGCCAGGGTCGAAGGGATCTAGATCTGAAGTTTTTCAAACTTCAAGTGATATAATTGTGAAACTTTTGGGTCAAACAAAACACTATTTATGGAATGCCATTAGCAAGAATTAGGTACACGATGATCTTGTTTAATTCTCACGATAGTCTGGCAGATACTATTATAACTCTCATTTTCCAGATAAGGAAACAGTTCCAGAAAAGAATCAGTAACTTTTCCAAGGTCACACAGTTATTAAGTGGTGGGGAAGGAATTTGAATCCATATCTGCTGAGGTCCAGAACGGGGCTTAATACTGCTGGGCTGTAGGAGGAAGCCCAGGAAATAAAATGAAGAGCTGAGCTGTCTTGATTTGGGTTTGGGTGTGTTGGGTTGGAAGAGTCCAGCCCACTGAGACTCTCCCTTATATCCTGGGGGGCCCGTGGGGAACCTCGCTAGCACCAGAGCAGCTTAAAGAACTGGGAACAACTCAAATGTCCATCCACAGAGGAATGCATCACATCTTGCGGTATATCTACACAATAGAATGCTTACTACTCAGGGATAAAAAGAAATGAACTGTTGATACTTACAACATGGGTAAATTTCAAAATAAGTATGTGGAAAGAAAAAATCCAGATGAAAATGAGTACACACTGAGATTGCATTTATATAAAACTCTAGAAAATACAAACTAATCGACAGTGACAAAAAACAGATCAGTGCTTACTTGGGAATGGGGACAGGATGGGGGGCATTACCAAGGGGCGTGAGAAAACTTCGAGATGATTAATAAGGTCATTATCTTGATTGTGGTGATGGTTTCACGTGTGTGTGTGTAAGATATATATATATTAAAAATTATACACTTTAAATATGTAGTTTATTGAATAAAATTCTACCTCAAAAAGCCTGTTAAAAAATAAAACTCAAAAGTCAGAACAGGTTATCATGTTTACCTCACATATGAAAGGTCCCCAGTTTGAAACTGGGTAGAAACACACATACACACAAATTAAAACAAACAAACATCAAATTGGCTGGGTGCAGTGGCTCACACCTGTAATCCTAGCACTTTGGGAGGCCAAGGCAGGAGGATCGCTTGAGGCCAAGAGTTTGAGACCAGCCTGCTCAACATAGCAAGACCCCACCTCTACAAAAAAATAGAAAAATCAGCTGGGCGTGGTGGTGTGCGCTTGTAGTCCCAGCTACTCGGGAGGCTGAGGCAGGAGGATTGCTTGAGCCCAGGAGTTTGAGGTTGCAGTGAGCTACGATGATGCCACTGCACTCTGGCACAGGTAGCAAAGCAAGACCCTGTCTCAAAAAAAAAAAAAGGCAAAAGTGGCTTCTTTTTAGTTGTGAGGTTAGTACTGGACAAGCCAAGGTTCTGGCCGCTGGGTGGATGGATAGGTCAATGAAGGCAAATTGAGTGGGAGCTTTGCCCCATCAAACACAGAAACGATGGGCAGCTACTGGGACCACCCCAGGGCTGGCTTCGGGCTGCTGTACTCACAACCAGGGATCTTTGACAGAAATATAAGCCTGCTAAAAGGATTACACTAGACAGACAAGACAATCTCCTCTTCTGTAAGATTAACTTGATCAACAGCTACCGAGCACCTAACATGTGTGAGGGTCTGTCCTAGTCCATACCTTCTGGCGACTAGGTTAGGATGGAATGAGACAGATGGGAGGGCACGACACTTAATAGCACCCCCAAAATGGTAGCCACAACTCATCCATCAATATTCCCCAAGTGCTTGTTCCGTGTGCCGAGGGAAGAGATGCTTGGCCTGATCCTTGAGGCCGGGAAAGATACGTGGATGGAAAGCTTTGTCACAACATGGAAGCCTGCAAGATAAACGCTTCGAGGGCCAAGAGGAGAAATAAATTACTTCCAGTTGTGGGGAGGTTTCATGGAGGCCATGGTATGTAAGGGAGGGAAAGGAATTTGTACATGGAGACAGGGGAGGCTGGCGGCGGATGTCATTCCAGTCGCCGGGGGCAACGTGAGCAAACGCAGGACACTTGGGGAGCAGGCTGGCTGCAGTGAGAAGAGGCAGTGCCTGGGCAGGTGGGCTGGGGCCAGGTGGCGGAGGAAGCCCTGAGCCACATGTGGACACATCTGCTGCCCACCCCCACCCCTGCAGAAGCCTGTGCTCTGCTGTGATCTCACTTGCTCCATGGACAGCCGACTGGGCTGGTGGTAGGTGGGGGAGCTTCCCCAACCCCTCTGGGGCCTGGGAGAACAGAGCCAAGTGCCTCAGCTGGAAACGTGGTATAGAGTCAAGGGAAATGAACTCCTCTGAGGACCACTCGCTCTAAGAGGCACCAGTGTCTCAAACCTTGGGCGTTCCCAGTGGGCCAGCCAGCCTAAACCAGGACTCCTGGGGAAACTGGAAATGGAAAAAATCACATTTGTCCTCCCAGAGCCCACAGAAACTGTCAAACTTCTCCGTGGATGAGCAAGTCCAAAGGACACCGCCACCTGGTGGCTAAGAAACCCACCTACCGCAAGGGCTGCGAAGGAGTCCCTGTGCTCCCAAGGGACCATAAAGGCAGAAATGGCCGAGACTTGTTTAGAACTTTCATAACAGGACTAACGTTATGCTAGCATACCAGTTTAGAGTTGAAATAAGGTCTTATTTCTGCCTAGTAAGTCCCTTGAGGAGCAGGTATTATGCATTGTGCAGACGACACTGCTTCTGGAGAGATTAGTGACTGGTCCAAAACCATGGCTGGCTCAGTGCAGAGCCAGGTCTTCTCCCAGGGTCCAGCAGTGTTGGGTCCCCAGTATGTGCCCAATAAATGGTTAAAGTAGTGGTTTTCACCATGGGGTCCCCAAGACCTTTTCAGAAGGTACATGAAGTAAACACAACTTTTGTAAGATGCCTTTTCCTCTTTCTCCTAGCAATTGTATGCTGACATTTTCCAGAGTGTGACATGCAGCGACCTCATCTAGTCCAGATGGCAAATGAGATGTGTGCCTGGATATTCCTGTGTTTTTAAAATTCCTATTTTAATTTCTAATACAGTATAATCCACATAACCAAATGTTTGACATCCTCAATAACTTTTAAAAGTATATAAGATTAAAAAGTTTAAGAACTGCTGATTTAAAGAAAAACATTTAAAAAAATTTAAGCTATACAAATGAAAACATTTTCTTTGTTTTGAAATAATTGAGTCAACTCTGTGAGGCACTGATGCTTAGCCTGACTGGAATTCTAATTGCTGTTTCTACAGATCTTTGACTAATGAAATATACAAAAATAAGTGAGTGGAAAATGTTTCCTGAGCGATTTCTAACTGGCAAGCACTACTCTAACTGGTTCACATGTATCACCTCATTTAATCTCTACAATCGCCTTTTGCATAGGTGCTATTACTGCATTTTATGCCTGTGGACCCTGAGAGGCGAATGGCCCAGCTGGGAGGTCCTGGAGCTTGCACTCTACCCCAGGCAGTCTGTCTCCGCAGCCTCTTCCCACTACCCTAACTGCCTTAGCATTTGATACAGCTTAAATGCAATTCACCTGATGGACAAAGGTTTTTCAAAATGGGGAGTGTAAGCAGGCGACATCAAGACCGCATGAGACAACATCTCCAACAAAAGCAGCTTGACTTTATTGCAAGGAAGCTAGGAAGGAACGGGGTAAGTGAGGGTCTTTGCAGAAACGCCATCGCTGAGCAGGACCGCCAAGTCCCAGGTCTGTCTGGAAGCTAGGAGGATCAGCATCCCAGGAGAGATGAAAAGGCGCCATCTGCTGCAGACATAGTGACACTGCAAAGCAGGAAAAGTTGCACTAAGAAGCAGTGGTTGGGAGGTGAGGTGGAAACCCGGGGTGCAGGAGCAGGACTAGAACCCCAGTGTCCAGCCCTGCACACGGCTCCCACCAAGTATGTTACACTCGGGGTGGTCGGAACCCATTAACCTTGCTAAGCCAATCACTGTTGAAGCCGTCTTCCGGGGAACTCCCAGGGCTGGTGGGGTACCCAGCCAACAGTGCTCCCTGTCCTGTTTCAGTTTATTCTGGGAATGCAATGGACAAAATCACGAGCAAACAAATCTGCCAGGAGCCAGACAATCAAGGTGACTTCATAACCAAGAAACACTTTATCTCTGTGCTTCCCAAACCTGGCTTCAAATGGGTCGCTGGGGAGCTTCTTAAAACAGACTCTAAAGACAGACGCTGCCCGAGTGTGTAGGGTAAAGTGCTTGTTGGGTGATTCTTACTGAGTACTGCCACCTGAATCTCGGGGAACCTTTCCCTATCACACATGGTTACTGAAATATATCCGGACAAGATTATGTGATGTCTAGGACTTGCTTCAAAATAATCTGGTGGGGGACTGTGGCATAAATGAAGCAATGATCAGAGTGATCTAGTAATTCTTGGATCTGGGTACTTGAGGATTCATTTTATAACTTTGCTCGCATAAGTTTGAAAAACTTCGTGTAACAAAAAAGCTAAACTTAATAAAAAACTGTGAGAATTATTCAGCCACAGAAAAGAATAATGTACAGACACATGCTACCACTTGAATGAATCCTATAAACATGCTAAGTCAAAGAAGCCAGGCACAAAAGGGTCCTATATAATTCCTTTTACGTGAAATGTCCAGAATAGGCAAATCCAGAGTGGCAGAGAGCAGATTAGTGGCTGCCAGGGGATGGAGAGAGGCGTAGCGGGGAGCGATTGCTTAATGGGTAGAAGTGTTTTTCTGAGATGATGAAAAGGTTTTGAAGCTAGAGAGGGGTGGTGGCCACACAGCACTGTGAACGCAGTAGTCACTGCATGGTCTACTTAGATTGCATGTCATGTAAATTTCACCTCAATTAAAACACATGAGAAAAATACACATTAAACTACACAGGGTTTACAACCAGCAGGTCCTACTTTTTAGTTAAAAAAATTCATATGCCCAGGCCAAAAGTTTCCAATCCAAGGTGTCCACACCCATGTATACAGCCAGCTCAGGAACTTTTCTCTTCCCTCCCTCCATTCATTCTTGTCACAGGGCACTTTTATCAAATACAATCTTTTTTTTTTGAGACAGAGTCTCACTCTCTTGCCTGGGGCGAGTGCCATGGCGTCAGCCTAGCTCACAGCAACCTCAAACTCCTGGGCTCGAGCAATCCTACTGTCTCAGCCTCCCGAGTAGCTGGGACTACAGGCATGCGCCACCATGCTCGGCTAATTTTTTCTATATATATTTTTAGCTGTCCAATTAATTTCTTTCTATTTTTGGTAGAGACGAGGTCTTGCTCTTGCTCAGGCTGGTCTCGAACTTCTGAGCTCAGGACGATCCGCCCGCCTCGGCCCCCCAGAGTGCTAGGATTACAGGCGTGAGCCACCACGCCCGGCCCAAATACAATCTTATACAGAGATTGAATTTCAAACAATATGAAACAGGGCCCTTTGGGAGCGAAAGAGGGGTCCAGAGTCCACCTGCTACCCCCTCCCCACAAAACCCTCACCATGGAGGAGCAACATGAGGAACACTGTTCCACATCAGGGTGGAAACTGCTCATGTTTTACTCCCTTAGGGGACAATTCTTCATGTTTGAAAGGATCGTACTACTTTCCTTCCCTTATAAAGCAGGAAAATAGGGTGGAGGTTTTAGCCCCATTTTACAGATAGAAGGACCAAATCTCAGGAATGTAAAAAGTGCCCAAGTCATGGGGTGAAGTGAGGGCAGAGCTGGAACTGGAATCCCAGAACCCTCATTATTCTTCCTGGGCTTCTTCCTGACCACGAGTTGTATTCACAGATGGAAACCGGATGCATCTGACATCTCATGACTTGCATGTGTTTTCACCATATACGCGCAACACTGCCATGGCTCAGGTCCCAAATATATTCCTTTAAGAAGGAGGCTGTACTCGCAGGGGGCTCTCATGTGCCGCTCAATGCTTGTAGCTTCCCTCTGCCTGGGGACTTCTCCATGGACCCATTATGGGGACAATGCCATTGGTAACAGAACTCCAAATCGGGATACCTGACTTTCTTCCTGTCTCTGCCCCTCACCTGGGTGGGGTTTGGTCAAGTCACTCGCCCTCGCTCACAGTGAGGGCACTGAACCACATCAGGGATGTGGCAATCACTGTAATTCGTGAGTCAAATGCGCTACATGGGCAGTGACAGCCAGGAGCATCCTGCTGAGACTGTGGCTGGATCAGTGAGTAAGGTCTGCCCTGGTTCCAGAGTGAGGAGTATTGGCACAGTGCCACTTACTGCCTCCCTGGATTACATAATTGAAGGGAATAACTAGCTCAGATGCTCTTTTGCATTTGTCCCAGTCTGGGCAGAGGGCATACTTAGGAAGGTGACAGCAGTTTCAAGTAGAGAGAGCGGCAGAGTCTGAATTAACTCACTTGGTCAGAGCATGGGAGCATGCCTAGGACACAGGTACCAAATCTGACGGGACAGTCAATTTGTCAAAGCCAGAGCCACGTGTGGTACACACTCCTATAGTCCCAGCTACTTGGGAAGCTGAGGCAAGAGATCACTGGAGCCCCGGAGTTCAAGCCTGTAGTACCTTATGAACACGCCTGTGAACAGCTACTGCCCTCCAGCCCTGGCAACATAGCAAGACCCCATCTCTTAAAAAAAAAAAAAGCTACCAAAGGAGCACTGCTCAGGGTCTCAACTTAAAACCTGCTAACCATGAAATGCACTCCCAAGTCCTAAAGGGGACTCTGGGAGACATTACACAATGCTCTGTCTACTCAAGGGGGCCTATGGGGATTCCCTGGACTTGTGATTTGCCCTAGACAGTAGTGAAATATTTGTGACCATTCCAAAGGCAGACAGTGGACTGAAAAGAACCAAGACAGTCTCCTGTTCCACTCAAGCTCTCAAAGGCCACGGTGTTACCTCTGATGAGAGATACGAGCAGCAAGTTTGCTCAACAAGGGGCCTCACCTACCTGGCCCCTTTGGTCCATCCTGCTGGCCGGGGGGCCCAGGCCCTTGTTACTCGGGGCCGAGGTAGGAAACGGTCTTTCCTGTTTTCCTCAGGGTCGCCAGCAGAGTATCCATGCTGTGCTCAGATTCAATGGAAACCTTCTTCTTGGGGAGATCAACGTCATACTTAACTCCTGCAGGAAGAGGAAACGGGGTGTGGGGAGAGGAAGCAGAGACCCTCCCAGTTACAGTAAGAAAGAGTTCAGGCTCCTAAATTATTGCTCACAACCACCTTTCCCCTTTCCTCTAAACCCAGGATCAGCAAACTTTTCTGTAAAGGGCCCGAGAGTGAATGTTTTAGCCATTGTGAGCCACATATGGACTTCTTGCATATCCTTCTGTATTTTTTGACAACCCTTTAAAAATATAAAAACCATTCTTAGCCATACAAAAATAGGCTGTGGGCTGGATTTGGCCCATGGGCTACAGTTTTTTAATTCCTGCTCTATGCTAGGACTTTTTTTTAAGTTTTTTTTTAATTGCAAAAGTTATATGGGCACACCATTTTTTTTTTTAAAGTAAACATTTCTGAATAAAAGTAGAAAGTATCAGGCCTCCTACTGATCCCGCCTTGGAGATCAGTGTGAACAATAGGGCATCTATCTAGTCTTCCTCTCAGACAAATGAAAAATGATTCCACCAAATGGCGTCATAGGATATAAACAGGTCTTGCTAATATTTCACTTTTCAATGTTCAGGCTATCTTCCCATCTTCACATACACAGACTTACTTCATTCTTTTTTTTAAAAGCTACGTAGTCTTCCCTAGTGTGGACGTACCGTACATCTACTTAATTACTTCATTCCCTGTTGAGGGACACTAAGGATGCTTCCAATTTTTCACTACTATCATCACATAATGCTATATAGTAAACATACTTGAACGTATATTAGAAAACGTGTGAAAATATCTCCATACCTTGAATTCATAGAACAGAAATTGTGGGGCCACAGATATTTGACACATTTTGAATGTTAATATGTTAATAGATACTGCAAAATTGCCCTCCCAAATGGCTGTGCCAATTTAAAGCCCCCCCCCCTCCAGCAGCACATTGGGGGGACCTATGTTTTTATGAAATAAATGCAGAGGGGCTGGGTGCTGTGGCTCATACCTGTAATCTCTGCATTTTGGGAAGCTGAGGTGGGAGGATTGCTTGAGCCCAGAAGTTCAAGACCAACCCAGCAAGACCCCATCTCCACATAAAAAAAAGTTTTAAAAATTAGCCAGGCATTGTGGTGCATGCCTGTAGTCCCAAGCCACTTGACAGGCTGAGGCAGGAGGATCGCCTGAACACAGGAGTTTGAGGTTGCAGTGAGCTGTGATCGCTCTAGCTGGGGCAACAGAGTGAGACCCCATCTCAAAAAAACAAAAAAAAAGGATGCAGAGGGAAAGCTCTTCTACAGTAGCCTCACCAGTGACTTGCTGGGTGATAACAGGTCGGTCCTGTGCATCACAGGCCTCAGCTTCCCTATCTGTATACAAAGGATTCAAGGCTGGCCAGCCCCTAATGGTCTTTCCAGCTCAAGGATACCATCGGTCTATGATTCCTCAGCCCAGGCACTGTTCTTCTAGGGCCCTAAGCAACTCAGAAAACCCTCCAGACCCTTCTCAAGAGGCCACCCAATTAGGGATAGTAGTGAAAGATGGGGAGAAACCTGCTGAAGCTCAAAGGCAGATCCTCCAGCATCAGTCAGGGGGCCTTAAAAATCATATGCAGAGGGTTTAGTCATAATCTCCGAATCTGTACATAATGGATACCGGGGGGAGGAAGAGTGCAACATGTCCTTGCTGCACTCCGGATTTTTGTTTTTTGGTTCAGAAGAGTCTCCCTCCTCCTTGGAATAAACATTTTGATAATATCATAGAGTTGGAAGAAACTCTGAGATCGTCAAACACAGTGGATTTCAAACTGTATTCCTTGATGCCCAGGTTCCCAGGCCGGTGTCCTTGAGCTGTCAAGAAGTACGCGTGCCCCACTTCATCCAGAACTGGCTGCTTTGTGCAGGAGGGGCTCCCGGGCAGAGTTTCTTCTTTTTTGGGGGATGGGACAGAGTCTTGCTCTATTGTCTGGCTAGCATGCTGTGACATCGCCATAGCTCACTGCAGCCTCAAACTCCTGGGCTCAAGCGATCCTTCTGCCTCAGCCTCCTGAGTAGCTGGGACTACAGGTGTGCAACACTGTGCCCGGCTAATTTTTCTGTTTTCAGTAGAGACGGAGTCTCACTCCTGCTCAGGCTGGTCTCCAACTCCTGAACTCAAGTGATCCTTCCACCTCCACCTCCCAGAGTGCTAGGATTAATCACAGGCATGAGCCACCGGGCCCAGCCTCAGAGTTTCATTTTTAAAGCATCCACAGCAAAAGCTCAAACACACTGACATTCCCATACTATAGCCCAGCTGGGAAAACCCAGGCCTGAGGGAGAAGAGCCCATAGTCACGTGGCGAGTCAGCGGTCAGGTTCTTCCACTGTTTCAGATTCTTTCAGATTAAGATCTCAGTGTACAGGGCTAGAGGCCAGCCGCAGATTTGCTGTGGGTCTCTGGGCAAGTCACTTCCCCTCCCTGGCACTGGCACCAACATCCCCTTTCCACAGATGGAAAGTACAGCTCAGAGGACTCCTAATGAGCCCACATTCACATGGAAGCCATTTGAAAACTGTGGGTTGTTATTATCTAGGGTTTTAAAAAAGAAAATCTTGGAAGATTGTCTGAGCCCGGGCACTACCAGAACTCTGATCACAACTCAGTCATTATCTCATTCAGCCCCAGGGCCAGATCCCAGCCCTCTCTGGGCCTCAGTTTCCCAGCTGTGAAATGAGGGGGCTGGATGAGAATACTGATTTTCTAAGCATGTCCAAAAGAGGTGCTTTAAGAATTCTGCACGTCTGATTCAAAATTAATTTTTTTTAAATTGTTACCATTTAATCTTTTAACATAAAATGACAGTCAAATGTGTCATAGAGCAAAAGTTATCACAGACATATTAACTAGCACTGCCAGGGCTCCAGAGCTAGCCCGGGCAGTACTAGCTAACTTGGCCAAATCCCAGCTCTGCCATTTATTGGCTACGTGATCCCAGCCAAGTTACTTAACCTCTCTGAACATCAGTTCCCTCCTGTTTAAAATGGTGATAATCAAAGAAGCTACTTGAAATGGTTGTGGTGAGGATTATGTGATGTGATCCACACAACCCATTAGGAATAGTATTTGGCACATGCTAAGCACTCAAAACATTTTATTTTTCTGTTATCGGCTTAAACTAAAGCCTGTCCGGCTATGTCTGCATGCACTTGAACATGATATAAGCGTATCTGTCTCCCCATCCCACTGCCAGCTGAGGGCCACGTGCTCACCTCCCAGCTTGTTGAGGACCCGAGAGACCGCTTCAGCGCAGCCTTCACAGGTCATGTCCACGGAGAACTCGTGCTTCTGAAACAGACAATGGGGGACGATGAGCCAAGCCCTGCAGAGTGACCCAGACACTGTGCCAGCATGCACACCCACTAAGGCCAACAGAGGGCAGAGACTGGGCAGGATCTGGTTGGCACCAGTCATCGGGAGCCTGTTTCTGAGCCCCAGCCTCTTCAAATGTAAAGTGGAGTGACAAAGGTTTCTGTATCTCACAGGTTGTATGTATCCAATGAGGTCATCCCCGTAAATCCTTTAGCAGTGTCTGGGACGCAATGAGTAGAATCACCCGGAGAGCTAGCTGACAATGGTTTTTTTCCAGTTCTATCTTCAAAATAGTGATTGTTGAGGTACGTGCTTTGTCTCAGGACCACCATAAGTCTAACGTGGATGAGCCCCCATTCCCTGAGCACTGCTGAGTTGGTGGGCAAGTTTATGCATCAGAAAATTACTTTTTGCCTTAGAATTACCTGGCAGGTTGCAAAAGCTACAGATTCTGATCAGCAGGTCTGGGCTGGGCCGTCTATTATGTCTAGTAAGCACCCCAAGTGACTCTGCTCTCATTCAAGCACCCCATTCTCAGAGGCAGCACCTGAGTCTAGGGAAGGGAAAGGATTTTCCTGGGCTCTCTGGCGAGCACAAAGGGATCCCAGGCTCCTGGACTCTTCATGTAGGTCTATAGCTCTATAGCCTGTAGTCTCCAGGGTCTGTAACAAAGCAAGGGTCTGAAGGTAAGCTCCCAGAAGACAAGGGTTTTGTTCAGTTCACTGCTGCATCCCCAATACTTGGAACAGTGCCTGGCACAGGGTAGGTACTTAAGACATTTTGTTCAGTGAATGGATGATTGACATGGGTCCTTTGCTATCAGACAAGTACTTAAAGCAATACTTCCTTTATTTTAAAATCTCAGGAAATGAGAACATCTGGGATCAGATAGCTCTGGCTTCAGATACCAACTCTGGCACCTGCCAGCTGTATGACCATGAGTAAGTTGCTTAACTCCTCTGTGCCTTGGTTTCTACACCTGCAAAGTGGGGCTAGGAATGCCTCACCAGGTTAGTATATGGGATGAACGTAGGATTTTAAACGTGGCAGCCACCCTCCAAGATGGCCTCAATGATCTCTGCCTCGTGGTATTTCCGTCCTTGAGTAGTTCCATTCTAAAATGTCTCAGGGTTGGTCTATGTATAAAACAGAGTATGGCTTGAAGGGATGCTATGTGACTTCTGAAGCTATCACAATGTCCTAAAAGACACTGTGGCTTCTGCCTTGCTCTTTCTGGGGTCACTTATTTTAGAGAAAGCCAACTGCCATGTCATAAAGATACTCAAGCAACCATAAAGAGAGTTCCACATGGTGAGAAACTGAATCCTCTAGCTAACAACCCTGTGAGTGAGCCACCTCGGAAGCGGGTTCTCCAGCCCCAATCAAGCCTTCGGATGACTGCAGTCCAGCCAACATCTTCACTGCAACTTCCTGAGAGATCCTGAGCCACAACCATTCAACGAAGATGCTCCCAGATTCCTGACTCGCAGAAACTGTGTGCATTAATACATATATATTTGTTGTTTTAAACTACAAAGTTTTGGGATATTTACTAAGGAGCAATAGATAGCTGCATTTTTCATGGAGCACTTCAAAATATTTCAAGTCTATTACCTCAGTTGGAATTCTGGGTATAGTAATACATCTTACTGGAAGACCTCGGGCAAAAATCTCTGCTCCAGAAGGGCTCCAGTTCCCTTGCCTATACAAAAAGGTATTAGCCAACTCAATTTTTTCAACTCTAGTGCGTGTAAGAATCACCCGGGGAGCTTGTGGAATGCGGGGCTCTCCAGGTACCTGCCTCAACTGGCTCTGTGGATCTGGAGCAGGCCCTGTGACTCTCCATTTTTAACCTGTGGAGGAGAGACAGGGAGGCAAAACTACACACCTGAGGAAAAACAGGACGAAGTGGCTTCTCGGACTTTCCAAGTCTCTAAACACCTTTGGGTCTGGATTATTGTCGTGCTTTACAGAGGAAACTGAGACCAAGAGCTAAGCAGCTTGGCTTTCCAGAGTTGGGCTGTTTGACCTTTATGACTAGTAGATCACTAATTTTATTGAAGCCAAATCTGTAAAACCTGCCTTAAAGAAAATGGTCGTTTTTTCTTTTCTTCTAGTTAAACACCTCTGCTTTTTTCAGCTTGTTTCATGGCTATTTAAAAACAACAACAAATTCTGAAAAGGATTTGTAGTGGGTACTACAAAATCTTGTCTTTAAAGTGTGGTCCTCAGACCAACAGTATGAGCATCGCCTGAGAGCTTGTCAGATCTGCAGAATCTCAGGTCCCACGCTAGACCTCCTGAATCAGAACACTCACTTTAACAAGACACCCAGGTCATTCCTGCCCAAATTACAGTTTGAGATGATGTTCTGGAATGCAGATCGGCAAACTACAGCCTGCCTGTGAACTGGTTTTACAAATAATATTTTGCAGGAACACAGCCAAGCTCATTTGCTTATTTCTGTGCTGGAACAGCAGTTGAGTAGTTGTAACAGAGACCCCGTGGTTTGCGAAGCCTAAAATATTTACTATCTGGCCCTTTAAGAAAAAGTCGGCTGAGTCTAGAAGAACCAGCAGACAATCAAGACCCATCAATGGTTTGAACCTGTATACTGAACCAAAGCTTTGAGGGATCTGCAAGTTCTCACGTTGGAAGATCAATATGAGAACTAAATCCACTGAATGCCCACTGTATGTCAAATTTTCATTATTTTAGTCCTCACTCAGCCTGGTAAGGGAGCTATTCATCTTATTTTACTCAAGAGGACAGTGAAGTTCCCAAGGGTTCACTAAGCTGCCTACAGTCACATGCTAAGTACTGAGGATGAGATGTGAACCCAGGCTTTCTTCGCTCCCAGGAAATCTTGCCGGTTCTGGAATGCAAAGTGCATTGCCACCCCCCACATCTCCATAACCCTGACTCTCTGCAGGAGTTCTCAGAGTGGGAACATCTTGTTAAGGAGCACAATTTTTTGCTGCCCAAGGACCTAAAGTCAAGAGATGTCTGAAGCTCTCTGCTGCTGACTACAGGGAATAGGTCTTCCATCCCCCAAAGTACAAAGGTCAGAAGCCAGAAGCAGCTTCTGGGTGGCAAACATTACAATTGGGTGCTCTCCTCCTCCGCCTCTGAGTGGCAAAAATAAATTTGAGGGTGATGGAAAATCTGCTTAATGGGCAGAATAATCCATTTTTTTTTACAGGAGAATCTCAAGACCAACTCTACCATTAGATGCATGATTTGGGGCAGTCCCAGGGCCTCAAGAGACTTTTATATAAAAGACTTATGAAACAGGTCCTTTAAAGTAGATTTTAAAAGTCAGTAAGCTGTACAATTCTTTAATAGAATCTCAGAACTAGAAGAGTGAGGATCGAGGGGGTCACTCTATCCAGTCCCCTCCCAAAGAAGGAGTTCTTTTTCAAACATCCAGGACATTCAGTCCTTGAACACATTAATGATTGGGCATTTACTAACAATCGAGTGCCTACTAATAATATGTGCCAGGCATTGTTCTAAACACTTTACATGCATTATCTTGTTTAATCTTCACAACAATCCCATGAGGTAGGTACTATCATTCATTATCCCTTCTTGAGAGATGAGGATACTGAGGTTTAGAGGTTAGGTCACTCAATCAGGGTGACACAGATAGTGAGTTCCAAAGTCAATATTGGACACTGTCTCCAAAACCTCAACTCTTAACCACAGAGGTCCTTGTTAAAATGGGATTGCAACCTGGCTGGCTATTGTTCTACCCCACTTGTCCTAGGTCTACATAAGAGCTACCATTTCTTGGGGACTAGGTATGTCAGTGGTTGTGCTACATATCTTACTGCCATATTTTATTCTCACTTTACAGGTGAGAAAATTAAAGCAGAGAGGTAAGGCAACTTGCCTGAGGTCACCCAGTTGACAAACGGACACAGATTTTCATGGAGGTTTCTGGGATTGCAAGCCCTGTGCTCCTAAGCATTTGTATGAGAAACCTCTCAGGTAACACGCTCTTCCTCTTCCAGTTTTGAGGCAGTCCCCTGACGAATACCCTCCTTCCTTTGGCTGTTCATCTTGTGATACGGTGCCAAGTGCCTTCTTCATTCTGATAATCTGGTCACGAGGGTCTTTTGTTTATCAAAATCCCCAGAAGTGGACACAGAGCAATCCTCAAGTTGGCCTTTTGCTCACTGTCACCCCCGACAAAAAACCTGATGGCCTCCACGCTCCCAGTCCCAGGGCGATTAATGCTGACCTCTAACATTGCCACAGGTGGACTTGCTCAACTGGTAGGGCTGATTCTATCAGGTTCCTTGTCCATAGTTTGTGTTGTCTGAGGATCTGTCTCACAGCACCTGGCAAGACCCAAGGGGAATGTCACCTGAGATGTTTATGGCTCTGCCCAGGAGGCCTCAGGCTCACCTGTCAGCTCCCCAAAGATAAGCTGCTAAGACACAGGGCTTCTGTGCATTACCTCTGGGTAGCCACTTGGCCCAGAGCCAGGAACTAGGCACCCTGGAGGAAAATGCTAAACACCACATGACCCCAGCCAGGATGCAATTGGGATCAGAGCTTCTTCCCAAGCTGGTATGACTGCTTTTGCCAGGTACTTCCTATGTGGTCAGAAAAGAGAGGCTGGGAGCTTGAAGATAAGGGGCTTAATCCTGGCTCTACTCAACTTCCAACACAACCTTGAGTAAACTACTGGGCTTTCACTTTTTTTTTTTTAATCTGCCAAAGGCCTTAATTCTTTATCTCAAAATGAGGCCATGAACAACGACTTATATGCCACAAGACTGAGCAAGCTGCAAAAGCAAGACTAAGCCCCACTCCCCAAACTCCGCCACGAAACAACTGGTGTCTTTGGGGGGTTGCTGAACCTCTCGGGCTCATGGGTTCAGGTTGAGAAACTGACCCTTTCCAACCAATGTCGCCCAGCGCTGACCTGAAAAACAGGCCAGAGTAGGCAGGCAAACACGAACCTCTGAAAACCTGGCCCTGTCCATGAGGCAATAACCAGGTACACCCACTTGCCCAGAGCCAACCTCGCGGCCCTCTTTCAGGCTAGCTCCGCGCGCAGGGTTAGCCAGGTGGAAGGCGCAGGGACCATGCGTCCCAGTCCCAGCTCGCCACCAGCTCCCTGATCATCCTGAGCAATTCTGCCCGCTCCCTGGGTCTCAGTTTCCCCATGTACGCTGGGTAGGTTTGGGTCTGTAATCCCTGGGGGCGTTGCAGCTCTGGCGTTCTAGAAGCCTGGCTCCTAGATTAAACTCCCTTCGGATTCGATTTTCTGGAAGGTCGCAAAAGCTGGGGGCTAGGATGGGGAGGAGTAAGCAGAGGGACAATAGCAGCTCCGGCCGCGGCCTGAGCCCTCTAAGAGCAACAGCTGGCCAAGCGGCTGTGCAGGCTCGGCGCAAGCCGGGGACCGGGGGCTTGCGCGGGCGGGAGCGGCGCGGCCACTTACCGGCATGTCCGGGGCGGCGGAGGCGGCGGCGGCAGCAACAGCAGCAGCAACGCCTCTCCGGGCCGGGAGCGCGGGCGCGGCGGCGCTTCCGGGAGCGCGCGCGCCGAGGCCCCGCCCCTCCGGGCGGCCGGGCCGGTCCCACCGCCGCTGCGGCCGCGCGGCTCCTTCCGGCCCGAGGCCCCGGACGCCCAGCCCCGCCGGACAGAGGAGGTGAGCCGGGCGCCGCGCTGGCCTCCTTCGACTCGGGGCCTTTTGCAGGACGGCCCCTGCGTGTCAGGCTGGCGTTAGGGAACACCAGGCAAGGTCAGCGCAGTGAGCAGGACAGATGGGTCCTCCCCTAAAGGGACAATCCCGGTTATTTATTCACTCAGTCAATATTTACTGAATGCCAGCCAGGGGCCAGCACCGTGCTAGGCCTCCGAGACGCAGTGGTGGCAAAGACGTCGCCTCGTAGGCCGCGCGGGAAGCAGGCGATGACAGTGCGGTGTTAACGGAGCTGTGCGATGGCGGCGGGCAAGGGCCCCTGACCCACACTGGGGGGCGGTTCTCAAAGAGAAAGGGCTTCGGTGGGAGGTAATCATCTGAGTTAAGGGGGAAGAGTACGCATTCGTCCGATGAAGGAAGGTGGGCCGTTTGGGAGGGAGACGGGCCGAGGCCGAACAGTGTTCCAGGCGCGGGGCTCAGCGTGTACAAGACAAGGAAGACAAGGGTGGTCGTGGCGTGGGAGCCAGAGCCATCCCACTGCGGGGGCAGGCACACAGAGATGGAGAAACAATGGGAAGAAGACGGGAGCCCCCAGCCGTGAGTGGAAACATGGATACAGGGTTGCCCTAGGGCACTTAGCAGAGAATCAGGCATGCCAAGACCTGGAACTTCACACACACCGACAGACACACACACATAAAGCACCTGGGAGGTTATATCTTTGGATATTCCCTGCCAGGACCCTGCCACCTGCGGACTCTAAAATAGTAATTTCAGAGATCTACAGAACTTCTTAGAGAGCGTGTTAAAAACTCATATTTCAGGGCAGCAGCATAGGTGGCCTCCCCTTGCACTGTGCTCTCAATAAAATTTTTTTAAAAACCTCATATTTCTAAGCCTCACCCTAGATACACCTCCCCTTAATTTCAAGTCTCATTTTTTAGTCCCCCTCCCTTCTCTGATTTCAGGATCCGCTGGCTGAGGAAAACTGTAGTCTCCTTTTAAAGGAAGTGTACTGGTTGTTGATTTATTGTCTCTCAGCTCTAATTCATCCTTTTTGCCAACTCTGAAAATGGATCTAGACCCTTTGAATATATATATGTTTCCCTTTGCCTACTGGCAGGATGTTAAGCTTTGTCAGCAAGGCTCTGGAGAGGCGTGGAAGGAGGAAAGGTTTTCTTTTCTGCTTTTACCAGGCTCTTGCACTGTGTGGTAGCCCCAAGCCCAGCTTCTGAGGATGGCTTTCCCAGCACCAGGCTTCTGCTGTGGACAGGGACGGCAGCACCTAGCAGCCAGCAGCTCCCCCCAGGCCCTACCCCAGTTGGGTGGTTTTATACAGAGTGCCTCCAGTGAGATGCCTCTCTGTGAACAGCTTTTCTCCAGCATCCTAGAGGGAAGTTTCCAGCCTAGAGGGTAGATGTCTAGCAAGTTCTGCCAGCACAGCACCACAGCCACTTCTCTGCTGTTCAGTGGGCCACAGCTGGAGACTGGATCTCAGCTTGGGGACAAGGGTGCAGGTTTGAGGGGAGGGCCCTTTCTTGGTCTGTCTTAGCCTTATGGACAGTGGCTGTTCCTTATATCTGCTATTCTTTTTTTCTTTCTCTTCCCCCTCCTCTTTTTTAATATTTGGTATTCTTATATTCTTTAGAGTTCTCTTTACATCTTACTAATCAATCCCTCATTACTACAATCTCATTATAATCTTTATACTTTCCTTGTTCAAATCACAGTGTGGTTTCTGACCAGACCCAGACTGATATGGGGATTGACAATAAGCTGGCTACTTCAGTTTAAGGAGGAGGCTAATGGATCCACCCTTGGCCTAAGTTCAAGGAATACAAATGGAAGAGATAAGTAGATAAGTGTGGCTGGCTCACACTAGCTCAGGATGGAGGTCCACCTCCAGCATGATAAATGGAAGAGGCATGTATATTAGAGCCTGTCTTAGTTTGCTCAGGCTGCGATAACAAAATACCACAGACTGGGTGGCTTCAAACCACAGAAATTTATTCTCTACAGTTCTGAAGGAGAGGCCCAAGATTAAGGTGCTGGCCCATTCGGTTACTGGCGTGGGGTCTCTTCCTGGGCTTGCAGACAGCCACCTTCTCTCCATGTCCTACCATGACAAAGACTGAGCTCTTCTTATAAGGGCACCAGCCCTGACAGATTGAGGCCCCACTCTTAAGGATCTCATTTAGCCTTTATCACCTCACAGGTTCTGTCTCCAAATACATATTGGAGGATTAGGGCATTGACGTGAATTTTTTGAGATACAATTTAGTACATAGCAGAGCCATACAGAGTTTGAATCTCAGCCCTATCATTTACCAGCTGTGTGACCTTGGGCAGAGTCATTTATCTCTCTAAGCCTCACTATCCTCATGTATAAAATGGAGACGGTTAAGGTGACTATACAATTTTTTATCCAAAGCTTCTGAGAATGAAAAAGAATGCCGTTAATAATTTTGCCAGGACAACAGGCAAACACCATGACTATTCCAGGCAAACCAGGACACGTGGTTCCCTCAAAAAAACCTACTTTACAGTATTGTTGGAATATATATGATAATGAATGCAAACTGCCTAGCACATTGCTTGGCTCATGGTAGGCATCAAAGAACTTTCCTTCTAATTACTAGGCCCTCTGCCAATCTCCCTGGCACTGGGTACTTCCCCTACTGGCAAAATACTCACCCCTTAACCCTTTACCTCCTACCCACCAGGTAGGAATTTCCTAAAGCTCAAAGGAAAGGAGGAAGGATGGATGGGGGGCAGGGAGGGAAAGAGGGTGCTGGCAACCTTAAGTCCAGTTTAGTATCTTGGTAGCACTGGGAACAACTGTGCACTTGGGCTGGGGATAGCAAAATTGCTATGACAGTGGGAGGGAATGGGAACGAGAGAAGGAAATCCTTCCCAAAGGAAAGGCAGTAGTATACAGGGCAAGCCACCCAAGGCAGAAGAGTGAATGGGTTAGAGAACTGGGGTTGGAGAGGGGTGGAGGTTAAACAGAGAGAAACCAATTTAATGAGAAGACAAGATTATAGAGACCCATCAGAGATGGCAAATGAGGATCTATTAGAGAGGAGAGGAAAATGTACTGGCTTATAGTTCCTATGTAAATATATACACAAATTACATGTATTTACATAAAAATAAGCCTGAAATGAACTAGGGGCACCATGGTATCATGCAGAGCTGAAATTGGCTGAACCTGGCTTACGAACACATTTTATCCAGTTCCTAAAGTATTCAAAACATTTTTGGATTAGTTGACTGAATTTAAGAACACTGAGTGTGGTTGTGCAACATTGTGAATGTATTTAATGTCACTGAATTTTACATTCTACATTTTAAGCTTAAAAATGGTTAGAAGGGTTAATTTTATGTTCTGTATTTTTACCACAGTTAAAAATTATTTGTAGACTGACATGTAAAATTAGTTGCTTCCAAGACTAAGAGAAGCATTTTAAAAAAATAAAAATTCCAAGACAGATATGGTAGCTCACACCTGTGGTCCCAGCTACTTGGGAGGCTGA
>RJWJ010006252.1:0-63396 GCA_004363605.1 Indri indri
TAGCTCACAGCAACCTCAAACTCCTGGGCTCAAGCAATCCTTCTGCCTCAGCCTCCCGAGTAGCTGGGACCACAGGCATGCGCCACTATGCCCGGCTAATTTTTTCTATATATTTTTAGTTGTCCGATTAATTCCTTTCTATTTTTAGTAGAGATGGGGTCTCGCTCTTGCTCAGGCTGGTTTCAAACTCCTGAGCTCAAACAATCTGCCTGCCTCGGCCTTCCAGAGTGCTAGGATTACAGGCGTGAGCCACCGCGCCCGGCCACACCTCTTTCTTTTATGGTGACCAACTAGAAAAACTTTGAAAAGTTTTCCTTATTAATAACATTCCTATACAGAAAGAATATGAGAACTTAGGTATGAGTGAATAAATGTCTGTGTGTGTGATAAATGGCCCAGATTTCTCTAGAAATAGCTGAGAGGGAGCCCCACCTTCTGACAGTGTCATTAACAAGCTGTGTGCATTCATTGTCTCCATATCCAGAGCTACCCACTGCGAGCCGGAATCTGTGATCTGGGACCAGCTGCTCCACCAAGCACAAATTTTAATGAGGGACTCTGTGATAGGAAACCATAGCTGCCACTGCTTTTTACATTACCAGGGACTGCTGATTGGCACCAAGGAGGCTTGCCAAGGTCTTGGGGTGTGTGGAAGGAGCAGTGAGCTGCGTGTAGA
Organism: Indri indri; assembly: GCA_004363605.1. Classification (NCBI taxonomy): domain Eukaryota; kingdom Metazoa; phylum Chordata; class Mammalia; order Primates; family Indriidae; genus Indri; species Indri indri. The sequence continues at coordinate 677 of RJWJ010006252.1, forward strand.
TAGAATTGTTGACAGCCAGTGAGAGCAAGCTACACAAACACAGCTCCAGGCCACATGAAGCTTGCAAAATTAAACTTATCTGGATAGAAAATACAAAATTAAATTTAATTTCATTCAGCTGCATGCCATTGCATTTCAGGCAGACAAGAGTTTGTTTGTTTTGTCATACAAACCTGTCTTCTCCCAAAGCACAATTTCTTCTTGACATACACACAAACACACACGCATATACTATCCAATATAAACTTGGTATAGTAGTACTTTATAGCTTTTATCACAGTTTATAATTATGTATTCATAAAATTATTTCATTAATGAATATTTTGCTTACTATTTTGTTCACAATATGTGATACAAAGTAAGTATTTTCTAAATATTCATCGACTAAACACTCATCCTCCATGTGGGATGGAAGGTGATTCTGCAATAGAAAATGATAAATTAACCAGGTCCTAGGATTTGGAGTGAGAAGTTCTGGATTTAAATCCCAACTCTGCACCTTACTTACTAGCTGTGTGGTCCTGAAGAAATCACTTAAATGCTAGACATCTCAGTCTCTTCATCTGTAAATGAGAATAATGAAAGTAATTATTAAAATTCAATTCTCACAGGGTAGCTTTGAGAATTCAATGAGATAATACTGTCTTGCATCAGTTTCCCCAGCAGCAGGGCTCGAGGTGAGGATTCATGGACAAGTGGTTTATTAACAAGTGCTCCTGGGAGAAACAGGCAAAGAAGTAGAGAAGGCAGAACAGGGAAGAAAAAGAAGCCAAACAAATGTGCAAAGCACCATGGAGAGTTACTTCTGCCTGATCCCACAGGGAAATTCTGGAGTATAATTATGCCTGAGTTTGTCCCAAGCTCAGGCAAGGGAACTAGCCTTTCACACTCCACACCTGTCAGTCACTGGCTAAGGGATGTCGCAAGGACCATAAGCTCCCAGGCACTGATGGCTTTGTGTGTTTGGGCAGAGGGGCTCTACTGGCTGGGGCAGTCTTCCAAAGAAGGGAGGGAGGGGAAGAGTGATGGAAGCAAACGAGCACCAAAGCTGGGAGAGAAGTCCACAGTTTAGTAAAAAGGAGTCAAGAGTAGATCTGTGCCTGGCATGTAGTAGGTGCTAGAAATGAATCTAAAGGTGTGGCATTTATTTTGGGCTACAAGATGGAAGATTCTGTGCAACTAAATATCTAGAAGGCAGAAAAGTTTTCTGAACTATTGGCCTTGCACAAAAGCTGAGTGTTCGATGCCCTGGAGAGAGTTTTGAAGCAGCTTCTTGGGAAATGATCAATATTTTCTTCTTCACTAGCAGTCAGGCCATGGGTAGGAAACCAAGATGAGGCTGACATTACAATAATGAACAGGATGTAATTCAGGAAAAATAAACTCAATTTTTCTTGAGGCTTTGGAGATTTTTGGCAGAAGATGAAAAGGGGTCAGGAACTGGTTCTAGCTGTGTTGATAGAGTTATTCCTGGGAGTTGACTCCTGAAACAAGTTTCATAAATCCCTAGTAAAGGTATCTATCACCACAAACCAAAGCTTGAGGCCAAAGGTATCTATCACCGCAAACCAAAGTTTGATGCCAAACTAGCTTCGACCAACACTCCATCAGACAGCCCCAGTGGACATCTCGTTGGATTGTCAGGGGCTTGTATAGGGCATTTAACCTTTAAGAGACAAGAAAGGCTGAAACTCCACAACTGAGAGAGGCTTTGATGTAACTTATTTCGTCAAATCTCTAAAATCAGGATGTCCCAATACCCCTGCACTTGTAACTCTCCCATGGGGCACTAAATTTAGGGATTTCATGTGTTACTGAATATTGAGCTTCTCCTGTGTGAATGGTGACTCTGAAAGCTCTTCAGTTGTTTCTTCCTCTAGATGGACAGACAACAATGCCAAAACACTTAGTCTTCCTGAGGAAGAATAAAGAAGACAGAGCTGCAAACAGAACCCTGAAGCTCCACTGACAGCCCCTCATTTCAATTGCAATTAACTAACAACAGTTGATTGAATTGTCACCCAGGCTGGGCTTCTGCTCCCTGCAGGGGCAAACGAAGCCCAGTGGGGCGGCCCCTGCAAAGTCCCTCCCAGGAGAGTGCCCCGACACTGGAGGCAAAGACAGGAGCATTTCAAGAATCAAAGGCAGCTGTGAGGACAAGGCCCAGGACTGGGGAGGTGAGGGAGAAGGGTGTCAGATGAGTTTTGGGTAGAGGCAGAAGTGGGTGGCTGAGAGGAAGCTGCAGCAGACACAGGAAGCTATTTCTCTCAGCATTCCTACTTTCAACCCCCCAGAGAAATGTCTGCCCTCGGGAAAGTATGCGGGAAAGACTGCTGTCCTCCCTCCCATGCCCTCACTCACTCCTTCCCAAGGCAGGAGACAAGAGAAGTCTCACCCAAGGGTCAAAACCGCACACACCAAGCCCTTAAAGACTAGCACAAGGAGGGCTCGCAGTAAATGTGGGTGAGGGATTTGGTTTCTAAGCAGATGAAAAGGAGAGACTGAAAACGCAACTGAAACAAAAGCTACTTGACAAATCAAGGTTTAAAAGGGAGGTGGGCAGAAATGATGACAGCCGTACATCGAAGTTTTCGCAGACCTGGCTTGGTTTTGTCTGTTGTCTTGGCTTCGTTATTAAAAATGACTCCTTACCTCTCACTTATGTCCCAGTTTGGACAATGAATTAGATGGTCATAATCAAGGAAGTGGGACCAAGCACATAGGTGGGAGAGTAGGTTAATTTTGATAGGATTTCTTATTCTCTTCTCAGATGAAAGAATAAGAAAAGATAGAGATTTGTAAGGGAGAATTTAAATAACCAAAAAACCAAATTATTATACCAACCCAAGGAGCTTGGTAGAGTATTTCTAAGGCCTCTTCCAGCTCCTAAAATTCTATGATTCTTTGATTTTTCCCAATAATCAGAGAATAAGGGAATGTTGGGAGCTTAAATGGGTTGGTTGCCTGGCAGAGAATTACCAAGAGATCATTATCTTCTGATTTTTCTCTACCTAGTATCTCACCTGCAGGTCTCTAACAACTTCCCTGCCTCCTAATAAAACCCTAACTGGAGAAGCTTTAATCTCCAAGAAATGACCTGGAACCTAATTAAATATACAGAAAGTTGTGTGAAAATAGAATGAGAAGTAGTCTTCAAGAAGTCTAGAAAAATAGAGGCCAAACAACAAGAATTGACTGGTATATTTGCAGCAGTGTCCAAAAGATAGTGTGTCCTTTTTATGAGCTTGCACTTAACAAACAACTTTTAAAATTATAACTTGTGGGTTTGTCTACGAAGAGAGAATCAACCATCCAATTCAATATTTACATATATGTGAACAGACACTCACCCTTGCCCTATCCCAATATTATATTTTCTCATTATAAATAAGAAACTGGGATTTTTTCCACTTATACATCAATCTCACATGAGTTGGTTAGTGTGAGTCTGTTCTCTAAGTCTGAACATCTCAGAACAAATAGACAAATCGTGTTTCTGAAACCACGAAGCTTCACAGCTGACCCCAGCTGGGCAAGGCTCCGTGGGCTCCTGACTGAGCTGCCAGCCCACTTCTCCTTATGGTAAGTGTGCTCTATTCTTTCTTTAACATTAATACCCAGGAACTCTGAACAGCTCTGGAGCTTCTGGGATCCCACTGCTGTGGAAAAAGACTGAGCAATTCAAGGCGGAGCTGTGAAGGACTGGAGCTCAGCTCTAACTCTTCATCTCTGTATCCCATAAGCACTGCTGAGCCCATCCTCCTGGGATTGCCCATGTGAGTGGTCTCAGTGCCCAGCCAATCCCCTTCTCTCTGGGACTGACTTCCTAGAGTAAATAGGCTGGCAGCTTTGCCCTCCAAGGTGCTTTTTGTCTTTGAAGAGCCTCCTAAGGCAAACAGAAGTTTTCATTAAAACAGCATGAATTTCTCTCTTAATTTCTTGTTTTTGCCAACCCCTCTTGACTTCGCGAATGTTACATCCTGCTAATCTCTACCCCAAGCCAGGCAGACATGGCCAACCCCATGTTCCCACCATTACTTGGGATCCTCTCCAGCAGTATTCTGCCTCTTCCTTCCAGGCCCAGCCTGAGCACCCCTGACTCCATGCTGCCTTCACCACAGATGGCTTCCCTTTCTAACACCCAGGAGTTCTCACCAATTCCCACACTGAACACCTAGCACTTTCTCACATCCTCTCTCTAGTGAGAGAGAAGCTGGAATAAATGTGAGTGTGGTCAGGGGAGCCTGGAGCCCAGGGCATAATCTAGTAGGAGCTCTGACACTGGCTCAAGGTCACCCAGCCAACCAATGGCCATTTTAGCTTTGGGAGCATGCTGAAAATGATGTTTTATGAAGAAAAAGAACAATTTCAATAATACACTGGCATAGGATGTGGTTAGTGCAGAGAGCAGGCAGGACATGCCTACTCCTTAGTATGCCTCTGTGTGGCTGCATTTTTCAAGCCTGATTAATACTTAATGTGATTGTCTTTAAAATCTGTCACTGTTTGGCAGTGATCAGATGAGTGCCAGTGACAGAAGCACAAATATTTGTATTAGGGCTATGTCATCTGCTAGGGTTATATGATTAATAAGTTTTGCCTAGTCACCCACAGAGATTTTATTTTCTAATTTATCCAGCAATAGTGTTAACCAAAAATGCTGGAACCAGTGTTAAAAAAAAGGTGGGGAAGAAGGGCAGGTTGTTAGTAGCTTTGGGGTTTTTCCTTTAATTATTGAAAGGGTAGTCCATTGCTTAAAGGGACTGGCTGACAAATTTAAAAGTCCTCACAATCCTCCAGGAACTAGAGCAGACGCTCTTGAAACCTGAATTCCATCAAGGCGCACACAATCTGAAGACACGAGAAATGTGCCAAAGAAATGCTTTAAAATTAAAAAGGGGTGGGTGCAGAAGAGAGATTTTGCTGCAGGGAGAACAATAATAGCCTTTTTTTTTCTTTTAAATTTCAGAGAAAATGCACACAAAATACCAGATGCTGTAACTTTAACAATTCAAATGGAGCCACACTAGATATTTCCAAGCATGAAAGAACATTCTGAAAGGAGACAGAAGAAAGGAGTGGCCAGGCTAGGCTACACCACGAACAGCTGCGTAGCAATTATCAAAGGCTCTGCCCACTTCAAGCAAACCCTAAGAGGTCAGACTGTGCCTTTAACTCCTCAGTGGTCTCAAGGTGGCTACAAGGGGGCACCATGTTCTAGTATTTCTGATTTCAGGTGGGGAGAAGGGCCTAAAAGCATGTCTCCAGGGCTCCCCATGTGACCCAGCTACTATTCAGAATTGGTATGTCCTGGGGGCTGAGGGTGGGCATAGGGGTGGGGGCATGGGTTTTAGTCACTCAGACCTGGCTTAGAACCCTGGCTCTGTCACTAAGTATGTGATCTTGGGTGAGTTACTTAACCTCTCGGACTTCAGTTTTTTCATGTGCTAAATAAGGACAATACTCGGGGGTTGTGTTGAGAATTAAATGACCTATAAACTGAAAAAACAGTAGCCATTATTCCCAGAGACCCATACCTTCCAAATCTCTCATTTTCTGCCCTCTCTCTTTCCTCTCTTTTCCTCTCCCTCCCTTTCCTTCCCTCCTACCTTCCTATGAAGCATGAATTTCCAGCCACCCTACAAATACCGACTCCTGCAGCATCTCCAGGTCTGCTGGCTCACCTGGATGTTCATCCCACAGCACACACATTGTCTTTCAAGGACTCCTAGTATGAAGACATTGACACAAACAAAGGAAGACAGCAGTCCCTATAGGATACAATTCTAACAGGAGGTGTCTAGTTCAGTTGTCACTATATTATCACCATCATCATCATTAATTAGGTGCCTGCTGTGTGCTAGTCTTATGAAAGATGACTAGCCACCTGTGTCCTATAAGATAAGACCTGATAAATTGCTGGCAAGACCGAACTACTCTATGCCAAAAGCCAAATAGCATGCAGGGTATCGAGGGTGTAGAAAGGAGAAACTGACAGAAAAGAGAGCTGTTTGATCCATGAACAACTCTGAAAGCCGACAATTGTGTGGAAAAAAAGGCAATCAGGAATAAGGCAATGAGCCTGCAGCCTTGAGATAGCCAATGGCAGACCCACAAAGGAATCACACCCACAATCATTAGCCCCATTCCTCTAACAAACCCTGGGCTTGGGCACATTCTATGAGCCCTGCTCGTGGTGCTGGAGATTCGAGGATGAACAAGTCAGACTCAGTCCTGGCCCTCGAGGTGTTCACAGATCCGAGGGAGAGAACCATGGGAAACAGACCCTGTCAGCAGAATGCTGAAAGTTTGCCCACAGACGCTTACCCAGCCTAGAGAGGAAGAGTGAGCAGCGTGAACTGGGCTGTGAAGCATGAGTAGGAGTGGAAGGACAGTGATCAGTTAATTGGCTACAAATTTGTGTTTCCATGTAGCTTTCCAAAAAAACTCATCAGTGAAAAGAAGAGCACTGGCTGATTGAACCAGGAAATAGACTGAGGATTCAAACTCAGGAAGGAATATAAAAAGGCATACGTAACATGCCTTGACCTCTGAATAATTGATTTGGAATTATGCTAAGTCTAAAAGCCAAAATTCTGACATCCCATCCCTAGCTTCTCAGCCAAAACCCTGAGAAATAGGAAGTAAAACATTTAAAACTTCTTGAACCCTAAGGCCCCTTTCTGTAAAATGGGATGTCAATAGATCGCCTACTAATTATAGAAAATATTTTAGTCACTAACCAATGCAGAAATCCCTTCTACATGTGAACACATGCTATTTTGAAACTTCTGAACCTAATCTAACCTAACCCAATCTAAGCCCTTGTCTAAGAATAAATTAACAGAGCTTTACTATCCCAACAAGAGAGAAGTAGTAACAAGAGTCACAATAGCCTAGCCACACTGGGACTGCTGAAGCTCAGGTTCAACAAATCCTCTACCCAGCCACCCACCGCACACCTAGTGACCACGCACACCTAGTGACCTGCGAGTTCTGCCTTGGGCCCTCTTTGCCACTCTGTGCACTTTCTGGTGACCCCACCCCTATCATAAACGTGCCGACAGCTCCCACATCTCTACCTGTAGCCTCGATCTCTTTTATGAGTTCCCTGCCCATTCATCCAGTTGCTTCCTGAACATTTCTCCATTGGATGTCCCAGCTGAAATGTCCAAAGTGAAATCATGATTTTCCCTTGGCAAACCTGGCCCTCTTCCTGGATGTCTTAGTTTTGGGCATGGTAGCACCACTTACCTGATTCCCCCAACCAGAACCAGACAGTTATCTTTCACTCCTCCCATTTCTCACCCATCAATCTCCTGGCCCAAAAGACTTCATCTCCTGCCTAGCTCTTAAATCTCCCACCCCTCTATATCTTTATGGCCATCGCCCCATTGACTTTTTCCTAAAATAGTCTTCTTCCCTTGCAATCCATTCTGTAGCCAGAATAATCTTTTAAAAATGTGAATCTTATCATGTCACTCTCTTGTTTAAAAACCTTCATGGTTTTCCATTGTCTTTAGTTTAAATGTCTTAATGTGGTTTACCTGGCCCATTAGGACCTGGCCCAGATTTATTTCTCACCTCTTCCCTCCCCCTACTTTATGCTCCAGCCATGTTGAATTCTTTCTGTTCTGTTAATGCACTACACTCTCCCTCACTCTGGGCCTTCATATTAATGTATGTGGTTCTTTTGCTTGCTTGGAATATTTCTCCCTCTTTACTTGACTAGCTTCTACCTATTTCTCAAATCTTCTGGAAACTCCTCTCTGATCCACTAAATGAAGCTTGTTTGCCCTGCAAGGTGTTCCCACTTACCCCTCTATAATCAAGATGGTATGGGCTATGCTGCGGTAATAATAAACACCCAAATCTTAGTGACTTAACACTATAACATTTTAATTTTTAACATTTAATTTGGAAATAATTTCAAACATACAAAAAATTGCAAAACAAAAAATTGTACAAGGGACACCCATATACCCTTTACCCAGATTGGCCTATTGTTAACATTTTACCCCATTTTCTTCAGCAGTTGAGGGTAAATTATATAAATAATGGCCCTTTGCCCCTAAATATGTCAGTGTGTATTTCCTAAGACTATAGATGTCTCTCCAAACAGTCATAGTACAATTGTCATCTTCACAGGTTAACACTGATGCAATCCTTTTATATCTAATCTGACATCCGTATTCTACTTTTGTGCTCCATAACTTTTTCCCTTTCCAGTACAGGATCCAGTCTAGGGGCAGATATCGCATTTAGTTGTCATGTTTCTTTAGCTCCCTCTAACCTGAAACATGGCCACAATCTTCCTTTGGCTTTTATGACATGACATTTAAAGCTTATTTTTCACATCACGGTCTGAGGCAGAATGGACAGCCCTCCTCCACCTTACGTCTATGCTTTCTGGAATGTGTGGTCTCCAAAGTCATCAAGATAAGGTAAGAGTGAATGCAGAGAAGGTATACCCTGGATAAAAGTGATGCATCACTTCTGCTCACATGCCATTGGTGAAAATTAATCACATGACACTACCTAGATGCAAGGAGGCTGAGAAATGTGGAAAAGCAGATAGAAAAGTGAGTGCCAACAGTCTCTACCTCTATTGTGAAATTTATTGTGTCTTATTGTAAGTGCATATATAACTAGTTGTCACACAGGGAGATTTTCAACCCTCGTGGCAGGACTGCCTCGGTCACTGCCATCTCCCCAACACCTAGTATAATGCCTGAAATGTAGTCAGGACTCATTAAATGTTAGTTGAATGAACCAATAAAGTTTGCTCCATTTACATATCATCTCAAGTATCACACACCCTCAAGAATCCTAACAAGTTTCACTCCTCCTCAAGGATCCTGACAACATTAGTATAATCCTAGAATGCTCAGAATGGAGTCTACACATTGAGAGTCAAAGAGTTTTCCCTAAACTCCCAAATGGCAATCAATTCTAGAAACAAGATGCAAGCCTTAAGTAAAGTCAGAAAGTAGTTCATAACCATCTAGTTGTGTTTTGAAAATTGTTTCATAAGTAACTAGAAATTCTAAGATGCCCACCCACTTCTGAGTATGATACGTGAATTAAGATGCCCACCCACTTCTGAGTATGATACGTGAATTAAGATTCCATTTAAGTCATATGAATATTGGTCCCATCTCCAATCCATCTCTCCAAAGCTTTTAACAATTTGTTAGAGAAGATTCTCTGTCCTTCTGTAAGCCCTTGGATGAGACTCAATGCATATGTGGAGGTTATTAAGACTAATATATAAGACCTTAAAAACCTACAGCCCACGGCTACAGAGACTCACCCAACATCACAAAACTGGTAAATGACAATGCCAACATTAGAACTGAGAATTTGGGTTCCTTTACTCACGTTCTTCTTCGCTTTTACCCAGTAGCCTGGTGAAGTCCGAGCTCTGTTGAGCTGTCCCTGCCTTTGCTTAGCCATTCCTATCTCCCCATCCAAATCCATCTCTCCACTCAGTGCTTAGAATCAGAAATCTCTCACTGTGCTTGTGATTGGCTATTCCCATGCCCCTTTCTCACATATAGCTCTGGAAGATGGGTCCCTGTTTTCTTCACCTTAATCTTCCCCGAGTTGGCATGTTAATTGGCCAGAGTGATTATAGATCTGATGGCATAAGCTCCACAGCTCCTGCATTGTTCTGTGGTTTCCTAGTCAGAAACCTCAGCTTTGAACTACCCCTGAAATTGGAGCTGGGACATCTAAGCAGATGTGATACGGCAGGCAAAGGCTAAGGAAATATATGCATCATCCTGGTTGCAGTAATACTGGCTTTCATCATATTTCTTCCCTTTAACACAGCACAGTTAGCTCTTTTGTAAAGGCTTTACCTTGAACATCTCTTACTAATTAAGCCCATTTTTCCCTGGCAGTCTCTTTGTACTGCAAATGGGATTCAGCACTGGCTGCTGTGTGATTTGCAGCCACGTGAGTTACAAAGGTGCAGGGTGCCCAGAGAGCACTCTGAAAGGAGTGGCAGAAGGGGAGAGAAGAGTGATAAATGATTTATTTGTTCTAAGTAAAAGTTACATATCCCCTCCTGGACTTCCTTACTAAGTACTGAATTATTTTATTCCCTGAAAAGAGACAGAAAATAAGTATTAGACCTGTAGGAAAGCTACTGTAAAGGATTAGTTTATTTGGCAAATAACATGAAACAGCGCCGTTTTTCGGCCTTGCATTTTTTAACAGCCAAATGCATATGGATTATTTTATGCCAGGTACTGTTCTAACTAGTTAATGTATACTAATTCTTTAAATCTTTACATCAGCCTAATAAAGTAGATGCCATTATTATGCCTACTTTATGGAAAGGGAAACTGAGGTACAGGGAGATTGAGTATAGCTATGTCTTATAACACTATATGTGGAGCTAGAATTTGAGCTCAGCAGCTTGACTTCAGAGTCCATGTGCTTAACTGCTATATCAAATCCTCACAAAAAAAGAAGACTGTCACTAAATTTTCTCAGTAAGTGTTTTACTTTGAGCAAATTGCTTAACATCAGTCTGTGTCTCCCCACCTGGACAATGAGGCTAATAGTATCCACCGTGCAGGTTGGATAGAAGGATTAGTGGCAATGTCTGCAACATACCTACTAAAGAACCCATAGCATGTGCTCCATAACAGTAATTATTATTACTGTAATCTTTGTCATTCTTATATATCAAGAGGGACTCTATAACAACTTGAAATGTAAACAGAATCATCATGCAAAGATGTTCTCATTTAAACCCAAACCCAGAGGCACCTAATAAATATTAATATTTTTAGTTTTCAGTATTGTGTAACCTCAAGTAGACAAATGCCATGGATCAAAGTATTTAGGAGAAATTTCCTGAAATCTTCACCTCTCTCTTGCTGCAGCTATTTGGGTTTTGGTCAATTCCCAGGGCCAGCCTTACCCTGAGGGGCCTTGTGTGGCCACGTCCGGGCTTGCTGGGCCCATTCAGGGTGGGTCTGCGTGTTGGTTCAGGACTTCCTGGAGTACACCTATTTCTAGAGTTGAGTCCCAGAACCTCCAGCCTCCCAAGAGTGTTCCAGATTGGGTGCGGCCCTGGTCAAACCTCCTGGAGAAGATCCAGATTGAAAGAGCTCCCCAGGAAGAAGAGGCGAGGAGAGGGTAAGGAAAGAAGTTCCCTAGGCCCTCGGAGTTTTGGGGCCCAGGTTACAACAAGCAGGGGGCTAGTCAAGCTCAATAGTGCCTTTAAGCCCCCCATTCAAACTTCTTTCATGGGAGAAAAAACCCATAAATCACACAGCTTCCTGCCAGGGCCTTATGACCACGACAAGCTTCTAGCCTGAGAATGGAAGCCCAAAGGAAACAAAGATGGAGAGAAGGGAGATTGAAAGAAAGTGGACACCCCTTGGAAGCTCAGGCACACAGAGCCAATAATCACTGAAGAACAGTGAAGAGGGTCAGACAAGGCTGTCTGTCTTGCCTGGGGTCTGCTGAGGCAAGGGAAGAGCCTCAGAAGTGGAGGGCCACGTTCTTTCAACATGGGGTATCGACAAGTGGCACCAAAGCTGATGCTCTGAGAATGAAGTTGAAAGGGGTTATCCTTATGCGTAGTTTTGTCAGAATAGGATGAAAACTGCCACTAGAAAAAAGAAAATTGCTTATGAAAGGGCGTCAGCCTTCCTCCTCTACCCAGAAGGGTGAAAGCAAATACATCTGCTCAGCTGCTGAACTTTGCTTGAAAAGCAAAGAAAACTCTATGAACCAGGAAAACTAACGGTACCTCTGCTCAGGGCTAGGATTTGTGGTCAAATTAAAACTTCAATTTGAAGAAATTATTTGTTAAAATCTCCAGACATGAAATTAATATAATTAGGTAATAGCCCCTGAACTTAAATCTCTCAGCAAGCTGAGAGGGAGAAAAAGGCAGCTAGACTGGACCTCATTAAAACTAAGTGAATAAATGCCAGCTTACGAAAAAACGCCGACAGAAAAAAGCACAGTAAGCGTGAGCTGAGGCAGGGGCAGAAGTGATAGAGCACAAAAGGCTCTAAACTGGGTATCAGGAAGCCTGGGTTTGTGTCCTGCCGGCAGCTATGTGACCTTGGACAAATGCCTCAACCCCGTGTTTCTCAAACTATAGCACCACCCAGAATCCTCTGGACAGCTTGTTAAAGTACAGATGTGTGGGCCCCAGCCATAGAGTTTCAGATCCCATAGGTGTAGGGTAGAAGGGGAAGCCGATGCTGCTGGTGCAAGGACCACACTTTGGGAACCACTGAGCCTACCTGGGCCTCAGTTTCCAAACCAATAAAATGAAAAAGGAAACCAGGTGGCCTCCGAGCTCTCTCTTGTTCCAAAACCCTGTGAAATGAACAACCTGGGAAAGCAGGGACTGGATCAAAAAGAATTTTGTATTCCACAACAGCACAGTTTGTGTGCTGCATGTACTTTTAGGTGATTGTGCAAACACATTGCCAGGGAAGAACATACTCCAGTGATTCGCCTGATTTACGGGAGACCAGAAAGCAGGACAGGGTTGTGAGCAACGCACCAGGGGAGGCAGCAGTGTTACCTGCCAGCAACTGACGCTTCCTCCCCACCTATTAATAAAAGGGAAAAAGGCAAAAGTGCAGGAAATATCAGAAATATCATCAGTCAGAAGTGATGCTAATTTGATAAGAATCTGAGTCAATTTGTGAGGAAGGGGCAACCAAAAGTGACTGAGGAAAGATCTATTGTATAATTCAAGGGAGTAAAGAACCACTTGAAAAGATATACATTATTCTGTTTGAACTTTAAATGCAAAGTCAATTGTTAGTTTTTGTCATTCTGAGCCACTCTCATATGCTACTATATGAACATATTGGCTACGATTGCCTTTTTTGGTAAGAAAAATAAAACTGAAAACAACCATAAAAAAATACTTATAAACTTGGAGCAGCCCATTGAAGGGTCTGAGAATCCTGTGCTTGCTTTATGCTTGCTGGATTACATAAACAAATGAAGTAAAAAAACTCTGAGTCTCTGATATTCTTTGACTATTCAGTCTGTTCCCTCTGCATTTATTAATAAATATACATCCCTTGTAACCATAATGTGAGTCTGAGAGTGTGTAAAATTTATATAACTAATTATCTTTAAGCAAATTTAATAGAAATGTGCATTTTATTCATATTTATAACTAGAGTTTATATGTATATAATTAAACCTATAGAAGTTTCTTAGAAGAACTTATATAACTTTTATACAGTATTCATATACTACCTCTTCCACAATGTCTCCCTGATCCCTCCCAATCAGTTGTATGTAGTAAAAAAAATCTTATTTTCAGATGAAAACCTTATTTAATACATATGTATCAGTGTATATTCAATTACTCCTGTGGTTAAAAATGTGACTTTGAAGTGAAGGTGACCTAAGTTCAGATTTTGGTTCCATGACTTGGTAGCTATTAATAAAAGAGGTTAGGCAAGATACTTAACCCCCCTGAACGTCAATTTCCTCCCAGGGAAAATGGGGGTAAAAAATCTTACCTCTTAGGGTTATCATGAGGATTACATGAATTAATAATACATAATAAAGCATCACATTTATAAAATAATAGCTATTATAAAACAGTGTGACTTTTTTCATTAAAATGTTTAATAAATTATGTATGAAAGCTTTAATAAATATTAAATTAACATAATCAGTTTCTAAACTTAAAAAATTAAGTCTTTATTTCCAAGGTTAAATTAAAAAATAATGTCAGATACTTACCTGGCAGGGGAGATACCATGATCACAAAAATAATGTAGAACCTGTCAGATTCCAGGAGGGAAAATTTTGATAAAAGTGGTAACCTAACAAGCAATGACCATGACCTAAGAGAAGTAGGATAATCTTACAAATTTTCTAGTTGATCTTTCCTATTAGATCTTTAGCCATAAATTATATCTAATGATTCATGTTTGAAATGGCCTTTTTTGGCTGAATCTCTGACCTTTACTACTAGCTCTTTAGATTCTCTCACCACCACTTTCTGCATGGAGGTCCACTGCCTCTTTGCTATTTCTGCACATATGCCCTCTTTCAGATTATCACGTGGTCCTAAGTGCCTGGCATCATCCAGTCACGTTTACAGACAGCTCAAAGCATTGGATTTACCTACTGTGTGCCAAGTATGCAAAAAGACCTAGGCTTTGCCTTAAGCTGCAGTTCTTATCTAAGGTCTTCAATTTTACATATGGGAAATAATTGATTGCATTTGCTGAATCAGCCAGCATTTAAAGAACCACTCCGTGGACAAGGCTCTCGGCTGAGCACTTTGGAGGGCCATGTGGGGAGAAAAGCATGATCTTAGAGTCTAACAGGAGAAATAATATCTACATAACTATCAGAGGTTGAAAGTAGATTGCCATGAGTATTGCAAAGGAGAGCTCCAAAGACATTCAGTTCATAAGACAGAGTTCTCTTCCTCCTAGAGGAGATCTAGGAAGACGGGCTGGAGAGGACACAGAGCAGGTACATAGCTGAGTTGGATTTCTCTAAGACAGCAAAAATTGAAAGAGGTAATTCTGGGATGAGGAGTGTACAAAGATACTGAGATATAAATGTGGGGTTTCTTTTAGCACAAGTAACATAGGGAATATAAAGGAGTGGACAATAATAGTTATTATCAACTAACATTGGCTGAACACCTGCTTTGTGCTAAATGCTTTATGCACTATTGTCCATTATTTTATTTAATCTTCATAAAAATCTATGGGGTAAGCATTTCTTGAAGCCAACATTCTTTCCTACCCCTGAAAATAATACTAGGATCAGGCAAAAAAAATAATAGTTTACCTTGTTCCTGGAAATACTTACTCCTGGAAAATAAGACTGTGAAAAAATTAAAATAGCTCACTTCAAGACCCTCACCTCACAGTATCCACCAATCCAAAGCTACTGTCATAAACTGCCCATTCCCAATCTTTCCTGCTGTGCAGACCCACCTTAAAGTCATGCAGCCCTGGCCCTAAAACCCTATATATTCTCTCTCTCTCTCTCTTTCTCTTTCTCTGCCCCCACCCACTCCCACTTTGTTAAGGTATGATTAACATACAAAGAGCTATATATATTTAGTGTATACAACTTGATGAGTTTGGAGATAATCAGACACCTGTGAACCCATCACCACAATCTATATCATAAACCTATTCCTCACCTGTAAAAGTTTCCCCCCACATTCTTATTTATTACTATTATTATAATTTTTGTGATAATAACACTTAACATAAGGTCTACCTTCTCAGTATATTTTTGAGTATATAATGTAGTGTTGTTAACTATAGGCACTACGTTCTACAGTAGATGTCTAGGACTTATTCATCTTGTGTAACAGAAACTTTATACTCTTTGGCTAATACTTCTTTGTTTCTCCCTCCCCAACCCCTGGCAACCACCACTGTACTCTATGCTTCTATGAGTTTGACTATCTTAGATTCATCATATAAATGGTATCATGTATTACTTGTCCTTCTGTTTTTGGTTTATTTCATTTAGCATAATATCCGTCAGCTTCATTCATGTTGTTGCAAATGGCAGAATTTCCTTCTTTGTTAAGGCTGAATAAAATTCCATTATATGTATAAACCCATGTTTTCTTTATCCACTCATCTGCTGATGGACATTTAGGTTGCTTCCATGTCTTGGCTATTATGAATAGTGCTGCAATAAACATGGGAGTGCAGATATCTCTTCCAGAGAGTAATCTCATTTCATCTGGATATTCAGAAGTGGGATTGCTGGATCATAGGTAGTTCTACCTTTACGTTTTTGAGGAACCTTTACACTGTTTTCCATGGTGGCTGCACCAATTTACACTCATATCAAACGTACGCAAGTGTTTTCTCCACATTCTGACCAACACTCATTATCTTTTGTTTTTTGGGTGATAGCCACCCTAACAGGTGTGAGATGATATCTCACTGTCGTTTTGATTTGCATTTTCCTAATGATTAGTGATGTTGAGCAACTATTCATATACCAAACAGTCATTTGTACATCTATTTTGGAGAAAATGTCTATTCAGTTTCTTTGCTCATTTTTAGTAAAGGGGTTTTATTGCTTGTTTTGGTTTCTTTCGTTCGTTCATTCTTTCTTTCTTTCTTTCTTTTCTTTTCTTCTTTTTTTGCTGTTGAGTTGTAGAAGTTCCTTATTATTTTAGATATTAGCCCTTTATCAGACATACGGTTTGCAAATATTCTTTTCCATTTTGTAGGTTACCTTTTCGCTCTGTTTATTATTTTCTTTGCTGTGCAGAAATTTTTTAGTCCCACTTGTCTAGTTTTGTTTTTCTTGCCTGGGCTACTGGTGTCATATTCAAGAAATCATTGCTGAGGCCAATGTCAAGAAGATTTTCCCCTATGTTTTCTTCTAGGAGTTTTACAGTTTCAGGTCTTCAGTTCAAATCTTTAATCCATTTTGACTTGATTTTTTTGTATGGTATAAGATAAGGGTTCAATTTCATTCTTTCGCATGTGGATATCCAGTTTTCCCAACACCATTTATTAGCGAGGCTATCTTTTCCTTTTCATATATTCTTGGCACCCTTATCAAAGATCATTTGACCATACATATGGGCTTATTTCTGGGCTCTCTACTCTGTTTCATTGCTCTATCTGTTTTTATGCCAGTACCATACTGTTTCAATTATTGTAGCTTTGTGATATATTTTGAAATCAGGAAGTATACTTCAAACTTTGTTCTTCTTTTTCAAAATTGTGTTGGATATTCAGGGTCTTTCGTGGATCCATGTGAACTTTAGGATTGTTTTTTATATTTCTATAAAGACTGACATTGGGATTTTGATAGATCCTAATCTATGTTGAATTTGTGTATCACTTCAGATAATATGGATATTTTAACAATATCAATTCTCCCAATCCATGAATAAAGGATGTCTTTCCATTTATTTGCATCTATAATTTCTTTCATCAGTGTTTTATAGTTTTAAGTGTACAGTCTTTCACCTCTTTGGTTAGGTTTGTTCCTAAATATTTTATTCTTTTTGGTACTATTTTAAATGGGATTGCTTTCTTAATTTCTTTTTTGGATAACTCGTTAGTGTATAGAAATGTGACTGATTTTTGTATGTTGATTTTTGTGTCCCACAACTTTGCTAAATTTATTTATTAGTTTTAACAGTTTTTTGGTGAAGTCTTTAGGGTCTTTTTTACATATAAGATAATACCATCTGCAAACAGAGATAATTTTCCTTCTTCTTTTCTGATTTGTATGCCTTTTATTTATTTTCTTGCCTAATTGCTCTGGCAAGGACTTCCAGTAACACGTTGAAGAGAACTAGCAAGAGTGTGCATCTTTGCCTTATTCCAGATCTTAGAGGAAAAGCTTTCAGTTTTTTACCATTGAATACGATGTTAGCTGTGGACTTTTCATATATGGCCTTTATTATGTTGAGGTAAGTTCTTTTTATCCTAATTTGTTGAGAGATTTTATCAATAAAAGGTGTTGAATTTTTTTCTTTTTTAAGAATTTTTTATTTTACTTTTTAAACATTTTTGTTAAAAACCAAGACACAAACATACACATTAATCTAGGCCTACACAGGGTCAGGATCATCAATATCTTTGTCTTCCACCTCCACATCTTGTCCCACTGGAAGATCTTCAAGGCAATGACATGCATGGAGCTGTCGTCTCCTGTGATAACAATATCTTCTTCTGCCTGCCTTCTGATGGACCTGCCCGAGGCTGTTTTACAGTTAACATTTTTTTTTAAATAATTAGAAGTATACTCTAAAATAACCATAAAAAAGTATAGTATAGTAAATACATAAACTAGTAACATAGCCTTTTATTATCATTATCAAGTATTATGTATGGTACATAATTGTACATACTATACTTTTATATGGCTGGCAGCACAGTAGGTTGGTTTACACTAGCATCACCACAAACAGGTGCATTACCTATGACTTGATGACAACTATGATATAAGTAGGCGATAGGAATTTTTCAGCTCCATCAAAATCTTATGGGACTACCTTTATGTCGTTACACAGCACACAACTATGTGTGTATATATACACATGCACACATAATTTTATTACTTGTTTTCACACACAAGTCTTCTCCATAGTCCCATATCTTTGATTATAAATTACCTAAAGACTGAGTCCAATTAGAATTTGGACCCAAAGTAAAATGAAGATCCCATTCCAACCTGAAAAACGGAGATGTCTGTTATAAAACAGATATCAGCATGTATTCTTTTGAGATTGGCTTATACACTTACTGTTAATAAAAATGTATTTTGATTTGATTTGTGAAATAACTGTTTAAAGGGTGTTGAATTGTGCCAAATGTTTTTTTCTGCATCTATTGAGATGGTCAAGTGATTTTATCTTTCATTTTCTTAATATGGTATATCAAATTGATTGATTTGCATATGTTGAAACATCTTTGCAGACCAGGCATATATTCCACTCAGTCATGGTATATGATCATTTTAGAGTACTGTTGAATTTGGTTTGCTAATATTTTGTTGGGAATTTTTGCATCCTTGTTCTTCAGGGATATTGGCTTGTAGTTTTCCTTTCTTGTGATGTCTTTCTGTGTTGGTGTCAGGGTGATGCTGGCCTCACAAAAAGAGTTTGAACATGCTTCCTGTTTTTCTATTTTGTGGAAGAGTTTTAGAAACATTATTAAGTTAGTCTTTCTTGACTTCCCTCTTCTAAGATACTAAAAAGACTCTGGCAAGTTCAAGATCTCGCTCTCTTTTTTTAATTGCAGTATGTCTAATAAACTTAGCTGTGCTTGATCAACAGGTATTTTTAGTTGTCTTTTGAGGAGTCAACAATTGACATACTAGTATTATATTCACATTTTACAGATGGGGAAACTGAGGCACAGAAAAGTGAAATAACCTGTTAAATATTTCAAAATTGAATGGCAGAGCCGGGGCTAAAACTTAGATAATTCTGACACTGAAGTCTAAGCTTTTAAGCAAACAGTGGGGGCTATAAATGGAAGTCAGAAGTTTACACCCTTTTGGCACCCAAAGGAATAATCAAAAGCCCTCCTCCTAAAGCATTTTTGTCCCCTGTCCTGCTTAGGAATTCTCTTTATAGCATCACTGGCATGGAGCCATGTACCTTCTGTTTTAATGTTTCCAGATATGGGTCCTTGCAAAATCAGAGGGCAGCCCATTGCGTGACTCAACTGAATTAGGCACTCTTTAGCACTGGGCACTTGTAAAGGAAAAGAAACCCACTTATTAGGAGGATGGACTCACCCCGTATTCCCCAACCTCTGGCGCAAGAGTAGAAAATGCTCACAATCCAGAGTCCTTCTCCTTGCGATGATGTTGGCTTATGGTGGCATTACTTTAATCACTCCATCTAAACCATGGTTCAGCTTGGCAGGCCCCCTTATTTTTCATTGTGTGGTACTCAGGGGAGGAGAGATGAGTCTTTAGGCACCTCCTGGTGCCACCAACCATAGCACTCAGTTAGTCCCTAGGCCTCAGATGTTTGTGCTGAGTCTCCAGACTTCTGTTCATCAGAGCACAGCCTGCTTCCCACTGATCCTTCAGAAGTAGGGAGCAGGGTAGGAAGTGGGAAGGTGTGGAGGAAAGTATAACTCATTAACTTATTTCCTCCTGAAATGTAGGCAAAGAATTCAGGGTCTAATTTCTATTCGATCACTTCTTTTTTTAATTTAAAAAAAGAACACCCTTCTGGCTGAGTCATACTGACTGGTACAAAGTTCATTTTTAATACATGATCATTTTTAAGCAAAAAGATAATTATAAATTCTTTGGCTTCTACCTTTCCCAAAGGGGATAAACATATACAAAGGCAAATGATCATACATAGGCCAATATCTCATCCGTCTTTTTTATTCTAACCTCAAAGATATTACCTTAGCTTCCAAACTCACATAAACCATAAACTTGAGAAGAAAGTCTTCCACCAAAACCAGTAACTCTTTTTTAAAAGGGCAGAGATGGGGGGACAATGACACCTTCCTGCATTATACCTCTACATACTTCCCTCCAAGTTTATGTTAATTCATTTAACAACTTAAATCCAACAAATCATACTATCATTCAGATTACATTGTTTTAACTTCTCTGTAAGAATTTCATTCAAACTGAGCAAAATTCTAGCTAAACTTCAGATAAACTTAATATCCATCTTTTGTTGGTCTTTAACTCAAATAATCCTATTAAAAGAGAGAAAACAAGACCAATCTGAAATGATTTGTTCACAGTAAGCCCAGGTCAGCCCCATCTACTTATTAATAAATTCTATAATTTTTCTACATATAGATATCAAACTCATTAGACTACAGAAAATAGAATCTCCTATCTCTTTTTTCTCTTTTGTAAATTCAGACATCTCCCTGTCTCTAATCTCTCCGCACCTTTCCAAATCACCACCATGCCCTAAAGTTTACCCAGCTACCCAGCAATTTCATCTGTACCTCTCTCAGCTCCCTGAAATGAAATTCACTCAGGCCTAGAGATTTGAGCTCAGTTTCAGAAACTAAGTACACTTTCACTACCTTCTTCCAAGTCTTGTACTTCATGTTCCCCTTAACCAGGATTATTCTCCCTTTGTGAGCAATTAATATTAATATCTCCCTCCTTCTATACATATATAGCAATTTATTGGTACCTCTACCCTAGTAGCACTTACTTCCTGTCCCTGTCCTGGCTCATTGTAAGCACATTAGTCTTCCCTACTACACTGTAAGCAGCTTAAATTCAGGGCCAGGTATTACTCATTTATGTGCCCCTTCAGTGCCCAGCACTGCTCCTGACATAGATAGGAACCCAATCACTGTTGTTGAGTTGTTGCCAAATGGAGCCATTGAAGAATGATATTTTGAAAGAGTAGTTCAGAATGATTAATCTGGTTGTGGCGTGTGGGAGAGATGGAAAAGTATAGAGAATAGAAGCAGGGAAACCATGTAAGTAGCCATGATAATTTGCTAGTGTGAGATTAGAAAGGTCTGAACTAGGGTGGTAGTGATAGAAATGGAAGTAGTGTGTCAATATGAGAGAAACTGGAGAGAGAATAGGCAGAGCTTGGCAAGTGATTCAACGTGGGGTGAATGAGTGTGGCAGACATGACTAGCTGATGGACAAAAATTCATTCTCCCCTAGAGTATTGTCAAGAAGTGACATTTCCTAGCCCTCCTTGTACCCGAATGGGACCACACAACTAGCTTTTGCTATTAAAATATGAAAAGAAGTGGTGTGTGTTGCTTCTGAATCAAAGTGGGTGAAAAATCTCCATGAAAAATCTTTTTTGCCCCATCCACTACCTAGAGAGAACTCTAGGGTCTTAGAGGAGGATATTTTACACTTTCAAGCCTGTGTCCTTGAATGGCCCCATGAAGGCCACCTACTGATATCAGAATACTGATATTGTACTTTACATGAGTGAGACATAAATCGCTATTGTGTTAAGCCACTGAGATTTGGGGTTTATCTGTTATACCAGCTTTTGTTATCCTAATTAAAATAGGCAGGGACAAGAAAAGTTATGAATGCTTTTGAGTCTATGGTGGCATCCAACACTTTGGAGAATAGTGTCATTATTTTGACACAATGAAAGGTATTGAAAGGAAGACCATTTACAAGGGAAATATCCATACTCAGCTGGATGGCATCAAAATGTGAGGAAAGTGCCAGAAGCTGAGAATCAGAAGGCTTGCCCATAGGCTCAGCTGCTCCCCTTACACAGTATGTCCTTAAACAAGTCACTTAACTTTTCAGCATCAATTTCCCACCTCCAGAGGGTAATATATGGAGAAAAGCATTATAAACAATAAATAGTTATTCCAATGTAAAATATCATTATTATAATCTTATCACTCACTTTTAAAACTATAGGGGACCTTATAGATCATCTTGGTAAGAAACATACTAAATCTCATATAGCAGTTACTATAACTGGGTATTAACTCATACAATTTTCCTTCCTTCCTTCCTTCCTTCCTCCCTCCCTCCCTCCCTCCCTCCCTTCCTTCCTTCCTTCCCTTTTCTTTTTTCTCTTTCTTTCTTTTTTTTTTTTTCTAGAGACAGAGTCTCACTCTGTTGCCCAGGCTGGAGTGTAGTAGTGTCATCATAGCTCAGTGTAACCTTGAACTCCTGGGCTCAGGCCATCCTCCTGCCTCAGCCTCCCAAAGTGCTGGGAGCACCATACCCAGCTTCATAT
Source organism: Indri indri (assembly GCA_004363605.1). Classification (NCBI taxonomy): domain Eukaryota; kingdom Metazoa; phylum Chordata; class Mammalia; order Primates; family Indriidae; genus Indri; species Indri indri. The sequence continues at coordinate 22,884 of RJWJ010006252.1, forward strand.
AATTTTTGTAACATAGATACTTTTATTATCATCACCAATTTATAGATTAAAAAAATTAAAACACAGATGAGTTAAGTAATTTTTACAAGGTCACACCAATAGTAAGTGGAAATACAGGGATCAAACTCAGGCAGCCTGGCTCCCAAATCTGTGCTCTTAACTACCATAAAGAGATGGCCTCTCTAGGTACTGCTTCATTTTAGATGTGGAAACTCAGGTCATGTCACACAGGTGGTTATGCACTAAATATAGACTATAGTGACAGAGAAGGTAATTTTCTCCCTGAGAAAATTCTAGTTTCTCATAAAAGGCTGGTTCTTCAGAAAGTCACTGAGCTGAGAATGCATAAATTGCTAAGGAAACTGAACCAGATATTGGAGCAGAATTTATGTTGACAGGAGAAAAAAACAAAATGAGCCTTACCCTTGCTATATCTTTCAAATATGAGACAGGAGAGATATGCAGATGGATTTATTTAAATGTATTCCAGCCAAACTTTTCCTGTGGTTCTAAGACATATCAAGGTGTTTAGGGAAGTGGACTCCAGTTCCTTGAGCCCCTTCCAATACAGAGCAATTACCCCAGGGTGACCAACAGGCCACAGCAAGTTCAACCCTCCTTTTGAAAGCATGTCACCAGGGAAAAGTAAGTATGAGGAGCTGCCAGGAGAGTCACAACATGCCCCCTCCTCCTTGAGCCTTCTGAGATACCCACCTCAGAGTAGCCTGAACATTCAACAGAGACCCAACAGGCCGTCGATGCCAGCCAAACCTCCCTCTATGCAAAGCCACCTATGAATAAGAGTGTCCTTCAGATGCCATCTGAGGCCATCACATAAAAGAATGGGTTCTCCTGGCATGAGACCATTCGCCCGTGTTTACATCCAGATCAGAGAAAATCTCATACATCTGGAAGCCCCGGGGCCAACATGGTTCTCCCTTGGCACCAGCTGAGGACAGGATCCACATGTCTAACTCATGCCTACTGATTCTGTTTGTGGGATGTCATTATCCTCTTAAGACACAGGTGGAGCATCTTAGATGAACTTCCAGATGGCCAGTCTGCCCCTTTCTATTTCCCACACTGAGAGAGACTCAGGCTTGTAGGTTCCTTCAGACCTACACAGACACTTTTGAACGTGTTTATCACCTCTATATAGACTGTTTATTTCTGACCATGCATTGACCTTGACTAATTTAAGAAGACCTCAAAATCAAGACACATTGATAAAGATCTCTGTTATGAAATGGCAGGAAATGATAAGGTAAACCAAATCAGAAAAAAAGAGGAGAAGGTAAAATATGGGGTTTGGGATCTCTGGATGATGTAGGGAGCTGCATAGACTTTTTTCCTTTCTGTTCCAAAGCCAGGGGTCTCTGTTGTGTCACTGCTGACAAGGAATTCAGATAACACCTGCATCACAGGCTATTGCAGAGAGACAAGAAAACTAATTATTCTGTACCTTTGGACTTCACCTTTTGCAAAGCCTCTCCTGTGTCTTACCCAGTTGGTCCAAATGGTTTAAGTGATTGGCTTAAGGTCACGGAGCTCTAAACAGAACGTGTCTACAAATTCCAACCCAGGCTCTTTGCTCCACACCACACTCCCTCTTGCATCACCATGTGAATTCAAGAACATTGGTTCTACCATCAACCAGATATATGACCAAGGATGAATTACCACCTCTTTAGAACTCAGTGTCTTCACTTGGAAAATGAGGTTACTCTAGAAATAGATAATCTATAGTTCTAGAAGTCTATGAATCCAGAAGGCTATACACCCATGAATTTTAACTAACCACTGTTTTTTAAGTTGCCAGTTATGATTTATTAGTGGATCATGAAATTAATTTAGTGAATAGCTATCATTCCCTTTTTTAAAAATGAAATAGAAAAGATTTGAATAAATTAAGGTAAGATAAGGTAGGATAAAATGGAGTAGGATAGGATAGAAAAAAACATCAGCATGCATCCTATGTAGGGTGAATGTTATTTTGTAAAACTGGGCATGTGTACCATGTCATAATATAAAATTTATTTTTTCCTATAGGACAGAGTCAAAAATGATCAAAACCCGGATTTAAATTATACTCACACAAAAATTATAATAGAGCTTTACTATAGTCACAAAGTATATATACATTTGCTGCTTTTGGGGGGTAGTTTTGGCCATGGTTTGACTTTCCCTTTCTCCTTTGGCATCTTTCCCCTGCGACCAGGGGTTCTCATTTCCTCCTTCCCTTTCACACTTGCTCAGCATCTACCTTGTTTGGGATGGCTTCTGGCTGCTGCCAGAGAGGGGAGTTCTGAAGGAGGAGAAGATGTCAAGGTGTTGGTTGGAATTGCAGGTTCTATTAAGCTTATGACATCTGGTTTCCTGAAGGGGGAAACACAAAGCATGAAGAATGTCTGGTTGGGATGGTACTGAAGGCCCTGGACAATAGTGTCATTGTCTAGGAGGGACAGGGTACAATTATCTACATCTCTGGCTCTTTCACCCTCTCCTTGCATGGGGGTGACTAATGTAAATATGTCCCAAGTCTTCAAATAAGGATCTCTGAGACAGGCCTTATATTGAAGTGGGCTGTGTCTTATGAATTTATATAAGTGGGGGTATGTGTGTATAAGTGGGGGTTGTATCTGCTTTCCCAAGACTAAATGCCCATGAGAAATTGCCTAAAATCATACAAGAAATGAGTTTGGGGAGCAAATTAAGGACTAGGGCTTCTAGCCTTTTGCTCAAAATCACTCTCCCCAAAGAAGTGTTGCCCCTCTAGTTCATGTTTTAAGCAGGTGAGACAGGAGCTCCATGGGGCTGGATAGATTTCCATAGAAGATTTCCAATTGTTGCCCTTTGCTTGATCTTCTTGGGTATAAGAACTCTGATTTTCTGTGAAATTCAAAATTTGAAGTCAAGGTCAGTGACCAGAAAAGGAAATCTCCTGTGCTATCAGATTCTCCGTCATTCAATGTCTGAGATGAAGGTCGGTTTAAAAACATTTGACTGAGACCTTTAATTCTAAATCATCTGGGTGGAAACTGGAGATGTAGCATCCTAATTCTTCCTATCAGACTGGTCTCAGGACAGCTTGGTTTGGAATAATGTTCAGGAAATTATTAATAATGAGAAAACATTGTTCCTAGCAGCCACAGTCTATTAAAGGGATGTGAAATGTAAGTGGAATCTCATGAGTTCTGCATAAATATTCTCTTTTGTTCTCTCAATGACAAAATTGGTATCTCCTTCAAGGGGCTGCAGGTAGGGATGAGATGAGGGCAGTCCTCCAGGCTCTAATTGGCTCCCTGCACTGAGCTCTGTGCACAGAAGATCACAGTGTCTATTTCAGGTCTGCCTGGCAATGATGTCTTGCCAAGTACTACTGTGTTAGGCAGCCTCTGGAGGTTTTATAAAATGGTTGACCTGCTATTGACCTGCTCTGTGTCACGGGTGCTCAGGAACAGTCTCTTTGGCTAAATATTCATGGGCCCCATGATAGATTATAATAAAGATTATAAAGGCACAGCCAAGGCCTAATGGCTCCCAACTGTCCCACAGTACAAGGAGCAGTTTCTGTTAGAGGAGCATGGGTGAACCCCTTCAGGGATGTATGCAGGTCAGGTCAGAGCAATGGCTCCAGAGTTCCTCCATCAAACACAACTCCCTTCCTGAGTCCTATACCCCCAAAAGAAAGCAAAATAGTCTACCAGGGTCAGCACCACATTGTTTCAGAAATCAAGCCTTTCCTTAATTAATTCTCAGATCCAAATGTGGCTGTCACAAATTTCTACAGGTAAAATCTCAACTTTATGATAAAAAATGACTTGCTGGAAATTATCTTTCTGTGCTTGTGACTGGGCAAGGGATGTTAGGCATCACTCCTGTCCTGGCCATCATCAGATAAATTAAGCACTTGCAGATGAGAGAACCAAAGTCAACATTAAAATCATATGTAAAACATGAGAATTTCACAGAAGTTGACAGGAGAGGCCACTGGCAGGATACATTTGGACAGAGTAGGAAAGGGTGCTAATGGTTTTGCGTGCCTACTATGTGTCATATTTTTATCTCATTTAACTTTTATAAAAGCCTTAGGGGGAAGATATTACTATCTCCTTTTAACACATGAGGAGGCTGATGCTTAGTGAGTTTTAAGTAACTTGTCCTAATATTTAATATCTATCTCCTATGGATGCAATAAAGATTAAATGAGATGATGCAAGTAAGTTTTTAGAACTGTTGGTATAATTCCCAATGTATATTTCATGACTGCTCAGGTTTTCTCCACCTTGAGAAGTCTGTGACTATTATTGTTAGCTCAGCAGACATTTATCACTGGAAGAGACCTCATGAGAGAGTCAAGATGGCAGCCTGGGGCCAGGAATTAGATGCCATAGCTCATGGCTATCTCAAGCATGCTTTTAGTTGTTTGTCTATATCTGTCCTCATTCTTTGAAATATTATGATATGGGTCACAGGGAACAAATGTACAATTAAAATTCAAGACCAAGACAAATAAGAATATGTCAAAACAGGGTAAGAAAAAAGATATGGAGACTATAAGAGGTCGGGCAGCTGCTACAGCTGTGTCTTATTTTATTTACTGGGAACTGAGTTTTCTAGGCACCAACACAGAAGGGGGCTGGATAAGTTATCCAGCTTTCTTTGCTCAAGAGGAAGGGCATGTGCCAATTCCTTTGGGGAAATAAAGTTGTGTCTGTAAGTTTATCCCTAAAATAAATTTTTCATGTGGAACTTCATGTTAAAAGCACTATATGGATAATGCCTTCAACAACAGTAAATACAGTCAATGGTTCAATAGGGTTCCTTCTTATAATTTCTCTCAGTGAAAGCCAACAGAATAACAAAACACAGTTCAGTGACAGAGGTCTGCTGGAAACCAAGCAAAATGGCCCAAATGCATCTTTCCTATGATCTGGTTTGAGGAAAGAATGAAGAACAGAATACTTTAAGAAATGAATAGAGCTTTCAATAATCCTCCATAAAGACTATTTTCTTAATGGAAAATATTATAGCTGTCAATCATTGCCTGCCCCGCTCTCCAACTCTCTCCTTCTAAGGAATCTAATCTACCAAGCCACCATGACCCCACCTGCATCAGACACAGGTAGATAGAACAGAGCAGGCAGGCATTTCATCAGAGGGCCAGAAACCTGTACTGCCTGGCTGGGAAGATGAGCAGAGCCACTCAGACTATTCCCCAGGAATATGAATGTAAAGCCGTAGTTGGAAGACACGACCACTGCTGAATAGTCCTAAGGGCAAGGGTGGGAGAGGTTGTGATGGCTACGTGCTGAATTTAAGGAAGAGGGAAGTAGATACCACATGTGATCAAGAGAAGCTAGCTGATAAAGAGTGAGCACAGAGCACATAGACACATAGAGAGAGAAACAGTGTGAGAGAGACCACACAGGTCCTGAGAGACAGGTGGTGATTACACATTCTTCCCAAAAGCTGCCTTGGATCGCAAATCGCCTCCCACTTCCAGAACTGGCTATGATGAGAGCCTTCTTTTTGGATTCCCAGGAGAGAGTCCTGGATCATTACAATAAATTCCCATTTTCTTGGGTGAAGTTGAATGAGCATTTCTTGTAAACAAGTGATCCTAACTAAAACATAGGCTTTTAATAAGAGTTGAACAACAGACAGTACAATCTTCTAGTCTCTAGACTGCAGGCATTGTGTTGCTGTGTGAGGGCGGATCTAATACATAAGAGATCAAAACCAGATGGTATAACACATATCAACTCGGACGAATCTCGAAGGTATGATGCTGAGTGAAAGAAGCCAGTCTCAAAAGTCTACACACTGTATGATTCCATGTATATGTCATTCTTGAAAAGACAAAATGATAGTAAAGGAGAGCAGATCAGTGGCTTCCAGAGGCAGGGGGCGGGGAAGAGTGTGACTATAAAGGGACAGTGGATAGGAACTTTGGGGCATGATGGAACTGGTCTGCATCCTGATTGTAGTGGTGGTTTCACACACCTGTGTTTAAAGTCATAGAACTAAAAGGATAAAAGGAAAAAGGAAGGTGAGGGGGTAAACTCTCAAGTAAGCAAGGTCACAGAGTACGCACTGGTCTGGCATGCAGCCAGACCAGGAGGGCCAACTCAAGCAAGATTGTCTTGGCATAAGGCGCTCCTCTCTGCTCTTAGCCTTATCGTTTTATCCCTCAATATCTCCTTCTCTTCTTTCTGGCTGGTATTGCCTTTGTAACAAAGTTAAACCAAAGGACTGAGCAATGAAGGTAGTTTCAGGTTATCAGCCAAAAGGTGAGGGAAGATTTGACAGAAGGTCTTGCCATCTTTCCTAAAAATCACACTAGAAATACAAATAATCTATTCTTCCTACAGATGGTCTTGGTATGGGGAAGAAACAAAATGACCTAGAAGTAGCACTAAAATTCCTCAGAGATAAAGCAAGAAAAATCCCTAAGGAGGGAACAGGCTGAATACCAGGGTGGAGAGAATTAGAGTAAAAGCAGCTTTTGCCATAACCAGCAACTTTTAGTTATGTCCAAAATTCGGAGTTGGATTTATGGGTAGAAAGGGAAGGCCTTTGGCTTGCTCTGGCTTAAGCCACTTGGGTCTTCCTGGTCAGGCAAGAAGGGGCCCTCCACATGGCCTAGCTTCTTGATCTCAGCCACCAGTGACCTTTTGCTTTCCATCACTCCATCCTCCATACGTATACTTCCTTCAGGAACCTTGCAGGAAGTGTGGCTGGGGAAGCACCGACAATGGACATTTCTGTGTTCCTGGACAAATGTCATCATGATACTGTCAAAACCTTACTCAATGTGTTATTTCTAACAACAGTGTCCTATTGTTCATATATCCCTGGTACTTAGCCCAGTGGTTTGGCATATAGCACACAAAAAGTAATAAAAACGTAATGAGTGAGTGAGTAAAAGAGAGGCAAAGGGAGGGAGGGAAGGAGGGAAGCAGGGCTGTGGGCAGGCAGTACAAGGCTCACTCTCTCGGGAACCTGCTATATGAACGTGATGGTCACTCGCTCCACAGATACTCACTGAGTGCTGGCTGGAGAGCTTCCCTTCATCTTTACATATCTACCCTCTACCCTTGCCCATCCTGCTCTGTGCCTCAGGAGACCAAACTGGATAGACTGCATCAACAGGGCACCGTCACCCCCTGGCATCCAGTTAGATTCAGTCACGGGGGAGCACCGGCAGGAGATCAAAGGAGGGAGGAGAGTAAGCTCAGAGAATTTACCCCCAATTCCCTCTCTAAGGGGTTGCCGTGGGCAGGCTACACACCTTGAACAAAGTGGCCCTGTTCGCACAGCTCTTTGTGTCTCTGGGTTACAGCAAACCCCACCCCCCAACAACCTTCAGACTTGCAGTAATAATGGCTTCCCAAAGGTCACTAACCCAGGGTGCTGCACCATATCTTCTGGTTCCCTACATCCTGCCCACACCTTTGTAAATAGTCATTTTAGTAAACTCTGAATTATCTCTATTTGACTACACCATTTGCTTTCTCCCAGGACCCAAATGATACTAGTGCTACCCATGTTCCAGGTACTGTGCTAATCTCTGGGGCTCCAAATACAGAATAGACATAGCACCTCTAGGATCTTACCTTATAGTAGGTGACAGGTGCCCAACAGCAAATTCTTACACAGGCTGGTGTGTGCAGTGAGGGAGCTATGCACAGGGTAGCACTTTCCAAAGCCAGTTTCTGAGAATTAAGCTGGGATCTGTCTCTCAGCAAAGCAGTGGAGAGCTCGCACTGTGCACTGCAGAAAACCCAGAGATAATGCACACACAGCTCATCTTGCTGAGTTTTTTTACAGGTCCCTGGAAGAGAAAGGAATGGCTTGTTTGAGACGTCCAATTTGTAGTTGCAGAAACAAAAGCAAGTTCCATGTGAAATCTAGCTATTTAACTGACTACATTCTTTAGAGTCTCACCACAGCCTTTTAAATTATCTTTTAGCTTCTCATTATCCTTATGTCTATTCATTCTTTCACTGATATTTGCTAATTTCTTAACTTTTTTGATGTAAGAAATATCATAGTAGTTTTTTTTTGCTAAACAAGTAGGGATTTATTTCTCTCAGGGGAAAAGAATGTTAGACACGGGCTATTGCTGCTGTTGTTTTAGCTGCTCAAAGGTGTTATCAAGACCCAGTTTCCTTCTATATTTCTGTTCCCCCAACTTCAGCAATGTTAGCTTTTCATCTTTGTACTTGATCCTTCATGCTCACAAAATGACAGCCACACCCCAGGCATCATGGACAAGTTCAAGGAGAGAAGAAGGAGACAGGTAAGTTCTTCCCTTCTGCCTGTGCCTTTTCTCAGGAGAGCAAAGATGTTTTCAGACACCCCAAGCAGACTTGCTCTTACATCTTATTGGCCAGAAATACAGAAGTAGTTCACACGATCACCTCTAGCTGCAAGCAGTGCTGGGAAATCGAGTATCTGCTTTTCATTTTTGTATCTGGTTGTCTTCTTTTCCTGCTTTTCTCTTTCTTTCCTTTTCTTTTTTCTTTTTTTCCTCCTAGAACAATCTCTTCTTACCTGTTCAGGAAGTCACTCTTTCAGCTCATTAAGATATCTCATGATATTTTCCCTGAATATAGGACCCAGAGGAACACTTGGACTGGACTCTCAGTTATCATTCAACTTTCTTCTTTATTGGGGGATACTGGTATATCCTGACTGACAGCAAAAGCTTTAGCTATAATAATCCTACGTGTAGTAAAAGGAAACCTATGTTAGTGTGTAAAATAGTGTAGCAAGAGGATCTACACTGTAACTTGAACAGATCCTAAGCCAAGCAGCAACAAAAGATTGTCACAATTTTTTAAAGCTTGGCGGAGGTCAGACAGGACTCAGAAACAATGGCAAAGGAGAGTGAGAAGACCATGTACACCAGAGCTGGCCACCCGCTGGCCAACTGTCATCTTACATGGCCATTATCTTCCCAGTCACTGAAATAGGTGGGGCATAAAGCTCAAGGACCGGGATCTAGAACCACAATTCGGAGCTGCTCCTTCCTAGCTCCATGATCTTGGGCAAGGTTTCTCAGCTTCCTCATCTATAAATGGAGATCATTAATAGTACCTACCTCACAGATTGTGAAGATTTAATGAAGTATACATACAAAGCACTTTAAACAGCATCTGCCTCACAATAAACATTCAATTAATATTGTGAATAATAATAACATCTGTTATTATTAAAGTAGCTTTTGTTATTGTTGTTATTATAATCGGAACTTGAAGTAGTTTCAACATTAGTGGTAGTAACTGAAAGGCCACTACAGAAGATTGAGAGCTAAGGACCAGCTTGCAGTTCCTCCTCTCCTGCTGATGAGCTGGGCGAATTTGAGTAAGTTAGTTTTTCTTCTCAGATCTCAGATGGTACCAGATTCCTTGTGGCTCTAAAATTCTGTAATTCTATCACCAAAGATTATCCTCTGATGTTTCTTTTGAACCATTCATCCACAGTAAGTCATCCAGCTCTTACTACTCAGATCCTGTTGACTGCAGAACAAAGATAAGTCTACTGTAAAGGAGGAATCCTAGAGTACAGAATCTACCCTGAGAGGTAAACTGGGCACTTGCCTCAGTTGCAGGGCTCAGCTTGGTTCCTTTTAACAGCAAAGTCTAGCTTTAATTTCCACTCTACCCATTTCACTCCAGGAAAGTTGCCCTCTGCAATCCCTGACTATTCATAACAGCTACTGTATATGAGCACCTGTAATGTACCAAGAACTTTATGTGCATTATTGATAATATTTTCAACAACATTGCAGAATAGCTGCTATTATCTTCATTTTACTGATTGCTAAACTAGGGACGAGAAAGTTAAAATAAGATTTCTAAGATCACACAGCAAAAGTCATAGGGCTGGTTGTTAAAATAAAGTCTGTTTTTAGTCTAAAGCCCAAATTATGTCCCACAGCCTCTGGGTGTCAGCTAGAACTACTCTCCCGAGAACCTCTCAGATAATGCTCTACACATGACTCTTTCCCATCCTTATCCTGCCATCTGGGCTCTCACCTATAGGTTCAGCACTGCCCTATGCTCCAAAACTAGTGCTGTTCCTGGACTGGATGAATTCAAGAAGTCTTAAAGATGAGTAGTTAATGGCCTGGCAGCAAATCGATTCCCTCTCTCTGGTCTCTTTCTGACTGTGTATCCTAATTTTACCTACCTGTCACTTACCTTGTTACCAACATCTACCTGGAGCCCCAGCCTCAGGGACTCGGCTTCTATATCTACTGTTCGGGAGCCCCAGTATAATATTTCTCAGAAATCCCATTTTTCCTCTCTCTACAAATGACCACCATCTTCCAGGTGTCTGCTCTCGACTAACCCCAAGCTCTCCTGCTTCTTTCTCTATGTGTTCACCTATTTATTGAACCTGGGCATGAGCCAGCCCCATGTTTCCTTCGTCTTTCTCTAGACCCAAAACATATTCTGTTCACACATCCCTGTCTGCCACCTAACCACAGATAACCCTTCTCTGATTACTAATTAGTTAACACAAATCAACAAGGCAAATATTAGCCATTAAAATATTTTAACATCCCAAATTGAGTTAAAATTTCCAATTTTTTTTACCATTTCACAAATTTTATTTTGAAGCTTAAACATAACAGTTTTTACATTATTGCTCTTAAGAAATATTTACATATTCCACTATAAATCTAATGGCTGAGAACTTTCCTTGCACATTTTAGTTCACAATGTTTCTATTGAAAATTAATGAAAATGACTTTTGAAAACTATTTACTTCCATGTTCATTCATTTGCCAAATATGCCAATTTCATTGATTCCAGTACTGATACTTTTCTGTGTTTTAAGATCTCTGAACTCAGGCTGCATTGTACAATCAATGCCTTGTGATATTTCATTGGTAGGGTTTTTCCTTTTTTGGTGGTACATAAAGTCATACATCTTACATTGAACAATTTTCAAGTAAAGTTGGTTTATCCCTTCTTCTAGCCACAGATGACATGTGGCTTACTGGAACTGAAACACCAGGGTAGACTCTCCATCTTAAAGGGTGCCAGATGATTTTCTCAAGGTGTATGTTCCGGGAAAGACAGAGCATCACACCAGAGAAGAGCTAAGGCAATAAGTAGGAAGAAGAAATGATCACCACTAAGGACATTTAGAAGCCAAAGGATTGACTGTGGATTTAGGCAGGCCTGAGTTTGAATCCTGCCCACACCTCTTACTAGTCCACAAGTATGGCAGTTTAAAAAAATGTCCCCTCCCCTGAATTCTGGGTATGTATCCAAAAGAATTGAAATCAGGATCTTGAAGATGCATTCCATGCTCATTGCAGCATTATTCCCAATAGCCAAAATATGGGAACAACCTAAAAGTCCATTAATGGATGAGTGGATAAAGAAAATGTGTCATATACACACAATGGAATTCTATTCAGCCCTGTAAAAAAAGGAGATCCTACTATTTGTGGCAACATGGATGAACCTGGAGGATGTTATGCTAAGTCAAATAGGCCAGACACAGAAGCACAAAGGCTACATGATTCCACTGATATGAAGTGTCTAAAATAATCAAACTCATAGAAGCAGAGAGCAGAATAGTGATTTCCAGGGGCTCAGGGGAGGGGGAAATGGGGAGTTGTTCAATAGGTATAATGGTTTAGTTACGCAAGATGAAAAAGTTCCAGAGATCCTCTGTACAACTTAGTACCATAGGTAACAATACTGTATGATGCACTTAAAAATGTATTAAGAGGGTAGATCTCATGTTAAATGTTCTTACCACAAAAAATAAAAATGAAAAAATAAAGGCGCACAAGAAAACTTTTGGAAGTGATGGACATGCTTATTACCTTGAATGTAGTGATGGTTTCATGGATGTATACATATGTTCAAACTCATAAAATTATATACATTAAATATGTGCAGTTTTTTGTAATAAAAAAATAAAAATATGGCCCCCAAATTCTTTGACACTTCTCCCACAAGGAGTGAATGTATATTCTGGGTTCTGTGACTGCTTAATCAATAGAATACAGCAGAAGTGAAGCTATGCCATTTACAGGCCCAGACCTTGAGAAACTGTCTTCTGTTTCCTGTGCCTTAAGATGCTTGGTCTTGCAAGGATCCCAGCTACCATGCTGTCAGGAAGCCCAAGAGAGGCCCATGTGGAGAGAAATTAAGAGCTACTATCCACTTGTCAACTGTGGGAGGGCACCATGTTGGAATTAGACCATCTGATCCCAGTGGAGCTGCTCCAGAGGACACCCATAAAGCTCAAATGATCTGGCCCCACCAAGCCCTGCTTAAATTATGGATATATGAGTAAAATAAATGATTGTTGTTATTTCAAGCCACTAAGTTTAGAAGTAGTTTTTTATGCAGCAATAGATAACTGGACCACTAGTGGCCAAGTCCCTTAATTCTCTTTGAGTTTCATTTCTTCATGTTTAAAATGAGGGTAATAGTAATACTTAATTCATAGAGTTTACCAAAAAGATTAAGTGAGATAGTGGACATGAACTTAACTCATAGAGTTTATTATGAGGATTAAATGAGATAGTGGACTTGAAGTGCCTACTCTATATCCAGCACTCAGAGTGTCTCAGATCACATCCCCCAGAAGCCAACCCTGAGACGAGGATTCATGTGCACATGGTTCATTAAGGACATGCTCCCAGAGGAACCCATTAAGGGCAGGGAGAAAACAGGTATGCAAGAGATAGAAGCCAAGCAAAGGTGCAATTTGGGGTCAAGTTCATAGAAAGTGGCTTCAGCTTAATCCTGCAGAATAATTCTGGAGTGTAAATTACACCTGCATCAAGGGAACTGGGCTTTCATGCTCCTGAGCCCATCCATCAGTCATTGGTAAAGGGCCACCCCTGAGGAACATAAATTCTCAGACACCTCTGCCCCTCTAAGCAGGAAAGCAGCCTCCAGTAGCCTGAAGAAGGTAGCCTGAGAGCAGTTCCCAAAAAGAGCTGCAGGTGCTGGCTGTTGGAAGTGAAAGCACACCAAAGTCCAGGTTGCTGCACCCCTTACACCCCTATGCACATGAGTGCTTGCACACACACACACACACACACACACACACACACACACACACACACACCATCACCAATACTACCACCATTACTAAGTTATTAAAGGTGATCTGGGTGGAATGCTGATATTGTCCAACATACAGAGGCACTCAAAAAAATGCTAGTTCTCGTGAGAATGTACCTTAGCCCTGCTCCTCATGAGGAAAGTCAAATTGAGTGAATTAGTAGACATTCTCCATGAGACGACTTATACCAGTAAGATAGGGAGCAGTAAATAAAAGCAACAGATTACTGCAATATTACTAAATCCCATCACTTAGGTTCCCACCTGGCAGATTTAACAAATGAGATCTATCTCTTCTTGGTGGATGCACTAGCATAAGTACCATTTAAATCAGGCCTGCAGAGAATCAAGTGACCTGATGGAAATCTATCTTTTAGCTCAACAGCAGTAATGCATGGAAGATTTGGAGGGATTTGTGCCAGGAACCAAAGAAAGCAATGTTTGTCTTGAATTAACTAATTTTTATAATCAATGTACTGTGAGTGATATGTTCCTGCCAAAGTAGATTTGTGGCCTGCCTGAAGTACCAATTATGTTCCAATTTATACAGTAAATCTATTTGATAATATGAGGTGTTGCAGCAATTTTAACACATCAGTAAAGATGGAAATCAATTTATTTTCCTTAGCATTTGGCAATAAACTCTGTAAATAAAACAAAGAAATACAGGGTTTCTGGGGCCAGGTCAGCCTTTGTTTTCAACCTTTCTTACTCCATAGCGGCTGGCTGAGGGCAGTGTCTGTCCCCCTGGAGGTTTCAGTTTGACACAAGACCAGGCCACCTCCCCCGGTCCACTAACCCTTTGAATTTCTGGGAAGTGCAGGATTTTCTTTCAGGCAGTCCTGTTGCAAGGTTGATGAGCTGTAACTGAGTTTTAAAAGTGTGTCAGGTGTTGCCACACACATTATTTCACCCAGCAAAGTAGGTTGGGCAGATACCAGCATACCTACTTTACAAACAAGGTAACTGAGGCTCATGCGTGACAAGGGACTTGCAGAGAATAGAGTTGAGACTCAAATTCTAGGTCTTCTGACCATAAATCCTGACTTTTGTCTATGAAACCATGAAGTAATTTAATGATTTAATCTTTCTATAAATCTTCCCCTGTGTTCTGAGAACATGAGATCGTAGCAATTAAGACCAGTAGGAGGTTAGCAAGGAGAGGAAACGGGAAGGGAATCTCAGGCAGAGGGAACATGCGCAAAGGCAGGGAGGCTTAAGAGTGCATGGTGAGACTTCCAGTTTCTGCTGGAGGTGGAGAAAGCTGGAAAGAGCATCCCTCCCACACTTACAAAAAAAAAAAAAAAAAAAAAAAAAAAAAAGCCAAACTGCAAAATGACCAAAACTTTTCTTGAAACTAGCAGAGAATTGAGGTAGCAGAACAACTTTCTAAGGAAAGACAAGTGCCTGCAGGAGAGGTGAGTCGTGAACCCTTGCTTATCTGGGACAGCTGCCATCAAACGTAAGAAGAATTCAGCCAAAATTGTTAACAAATAGGTAAAGGCCAAGTGTGGGCTAGTGAGAGTATGTAGAAGCCCTGGGGGAAAGCGGATGCACAGGACATCCACAACCATTTCAGGTTATTCTTCACGGGCTTCCCTGGGCACTCTTAAGACACTGCAGCTGAGGGAAGAAAATAAAGAGTTCTCTACTCTTGGGTGTAAGGCAAAAGCTATCCTGGAAGAGGGGACAGCAGCACTGAGGACACCACAACTCTGAGACTGAGGACACAGTACCTGTCTAAGGTTGTCTAATCAGAATAACATGGCGGAGAATGTCTCTCCACTACCCCACCCCTTCCCACAGTCAGGCTAACAAGTCAAGCAGCAAGTAACAGATAAGAGAATGTTGCTGAGAGAGTTACAAGAGCATGGAGAGAGACTCTCTCTGAGGCACAACTCAAAGAGAAAACCAAAATTTGAGGGTAGAGAGACATTAAGAAAAAGCCTCTGATAAAGCAGCCCCCACCCAAAACACAAGGCAATGCTAGAGGAAGTTTAAGCCTTCAACACACTGAGGCTAACCATAACAACAAATTCCAAGCCCCACTCACTAAAATCCTAGCAAAAGGAAAGGTATGCCCATTTCTGGGCCACAGAAACTATTTACAGTCTCTACTATCCTATATAAGTTGTCTAGCTTCTAAAAAAATTACAAGGCATATAAAAAAAGAAGAAAATATTGTCAAGAGACAAAGCAAAAAACTAGGCATATTGTATTTAAACTGCTGAAAACAAGCTGGGTGTGGTGGCATGCACCTACAGTCCCAGCTACTCAGGAGGCTGAGGCAGGAGGATCACTTGTGCCCATGAGTTCAAGGTTGTAGCGAGCTCTGATGATGCCACTGCACTCTAGCCCAGGCAATAGAGCAAGACCCTGTCTGAAAGAAAGAAAGAGAAAGAAAAGAAGGAAGGAAGGAAGGAAGGAAGGAAGGAAGGAAGGAAGGAAGGAAGGAAGGAAGAGAAAGAAAGCAAGCAAGCAAGCAAGCAAGCAAGCTGAAAACACAAGTAAAAAAATCTTTAAGAGAGCCAGGGGAAAAAGATACATTACATGCAAGGAAACAAAGATAAGAATGACAAGCTTGGCAGAAAGTAAGCAAGCCAGAGGACAATGAAGTGACATACTTAAAGGACTAAAAGAAAAACTGTTAACTAGCATTCTATAACCAGCAAAAATATCTTTCAAAAATGAAGGACACTTTCTCAGACAAACAAAAACTGAGAGAATGAATTTCCAGCAGACCTGCATGCAAGGATTATTAAAGAAAAATTTTCAGGCAAAAGTAATATGACACTAGATAGAAACTAGGATTCACACAAAGAATGATAAGCACTTGAAATGGAATAAATGAAGGCAAAAATAAAATTCATTTTTTATTATTTGTAATGGTTCTAAAAATAGATTGTCTAATTATTGTCTAATAAAATGATTGTCTAAAGCAAAAATATTAGTAATATATTATGTATTTATATCATCTGTAAAAGTAAAATATATAACAACAATAGCACAAAGGATGAAAGGGCAGAATTGAGAATACACTGTTGGAAGGTCCTGACACTACACACATAGAGGTATATTATTTGAAGGTGGACTCTGATGAGTTACAAATGTATAAATTTGTATATTGTAAACCTATTGGCAACTACTAAAAGATTAAAAAAGAAAAGGTATAAAAAGTAAGCCAATGGTGGCTATAAAATGGATCATAAGATATATTTATTCTTTTTTTTATATTAACACATTGCTGAGAACTTTAATAGTTATTCTAATAAGGCAGAAAAAGAAGAAGAAAAAAGAATAGATGGAAAAAAACAGAAAACGGCTATCTATATGGTAGTTTCTGAAGCAACTATATTAAAAGCCCCAGTGATTGTAAATGAACCAAACTCACCAATTAAAATGCAGAGATTGTCTGATTGTATAAAGAAGGCCAACTATAAGCAAAAACTAGTCAAACTGAAAGGAGAAACAGACAAATCTACAATTAAAATTGAAGGTGTCAGCACTCCTCTGTCAGTAAACAAGAAGACAGAAAATTAGTATGGAACAACACTATTAACCAACTTAAACAAACGGACATTTACAGGATATTCCACTCTCAACAAAAGCAGAAAACACATTACTTTCAAATGAATATGAAACGTTCCCTATGACAGATCCTGTTCTGGATCAGAGAACAAATCTTAACAAATTTAAAAAAATAGAAAGGTCTCTAACCATAGTGGAGTTTGTTAAGGAAGTATCCCAGACAGAGTTTACTAGAAACCTTACGATGCCAAGCTGGAAAGGGAGCCCAGTGGGTTTCTATGACTATGTTGGTTTCAAAGCATGTGTTGCACATACAGATAAAGGCAGGCAAAAAGCTTTATAATTCACTCTAAAGTTAACACACAATGTAGGGAAAATATTTTTAGTTGTCACATTTCATCACATCTAGCAGGAAATACCTATACTTTGTCTTGACTTGGGCCGTATAGACAGAGAAAGGCAGTGTAAGATAGATTGGTGTCTGGGGATCTAAACCCAGGGCCTTCTGCTCACCAGGCTCTGCTCTTTCCTTCTTTATCAGATCACACAGTGCAAGCACTGTGTGATCCGAGTGTGATGATTCAGCCCTCAGACCTTAAGGACCTAGAAAGCTGGGCTCAATCCTGGCTCCATTGCTCACTAGCTATGTGATTATGGGTATATATTTAATCTCTCTAACCTGCATTTGATCATCTGCCCAACAGGGATAGCAACGATATCTATCTCAAATGGTTTTGTGAGAATTAAGGGAGATGATATATGAAAGTACTTAGCATAAGATGTGTAGACCATAGTAAACATTCAATAAAAATGGTTATTACCATTATTATTATTATTCCTAGGAGAAAAATTCTCCAAGGGAGCTCTCCATGGAGTTAAACACTTTTGCTGTTTAAGGATTAATTATTTAAATTTGGAAACTGACAAGAAGCATAAAATTTATAGGTAGAAAAAAATTAAATCTGCTCTAGTTTCCCATCTCCTCCCTGGGAAGATCAGGAGAATAATATAAAGTCACAAGGCCGGGCGCGGTAGCTCACACCTGTAATCCTAGCACTCCGGGAGGCCGAAGCAGGAGGATTGCTCAAGGTCAGGAGTTCAAGACCAGCCTGAGCAAGAGTGAGACCCCGTCTCTACTAAAAATAGAAAGAAATTAGCTGGACAATTAAAAATATATAGAAAAAATCATCCGGGCATGGTGGCACATGCTTGTAGTCCCAGCTACTTGGGAGGCTGAGGCAGGAGGATTGCTTGAGCCCAGGACTTTGAGGTTGCTGTGAGCTAGGCTGACGCTACGGCACTCTAGCCTGGGCAACAGAGCAAGACTCTGTCTCAAAAAAAAAAAAATAATATAAAGTCACAATATAGGGCTTCCCTTATTTGGACTTTCTCACAGAGAAGCTGTCCCATCCCAAACCCCCTATGTTGTTTTCCCTACCTGATCATTGGTGCTTGGAATTCCTTTAACTGGAACCAAACAATGTCATTCCAAAATAGCAATATGGCTTAAAATACATACAGTGCTGGGATGGATAATATAGTGTATTCGATTCCTATCAAGGTATAAAGGCAGATTTTATATAAGGGAGAAGAAGGCCTTGGTTATGTGAAGAGCAGGGGATTAGGAGGTCCTTGCTAAAAGAGGAGACAGTGCATTCCTCTGAACACAAAGAGAAGAGAAAATGAGCAAAACTAGAAGGAACACGGAGAGCACACAGACCAGAGGTCTCCAAACACCAGCCGTCAAGCCAATTCACTAGAATAATCTAAAGAGTTTGTTAAAAATACAGACTCTTAGACTTTACCTTAGACCTACTAAAACTGAACCAATTGGGGTAGGATGATAGGATTTTAACAAGTCGGGAGGGGGGGGCAGACGTAGGAATCATGCATCAATACCAACTTTTGACTTTACCAAGGAGGAAACTGACCCCAGGATAATGAAGAAACTTTGTCCAGGGTCATTTCATTGCTGTCTTCAACAAGCCTAGCCCACCTGTGCTGTGGGAGTGTGAGTTGGCAGCTCTAGTCACTTTCCGGCCTGTCCTTCAGTGTTTGTTTTCTTAGTCTGTTTTCTGCTGCTGTAACAGAACACGACAGACTGGGTAATTTATAAAGAAATTTATTTCTCACATTTCTGGAGCCTAGAAAGTCCAGCATCTAGCGAGAGCCTTCATACCTTCCCATGGAGCAAGGCCAAAGGCCAAGTGGGCTCGAGAGACAGAGAAAAAGGGGGCTGAGCTCCCACAGTAACAGCATTAATCACCTCTGAAAGGTGCCACCTCTTAATACTGTCACAATGGTAATTAAATTTTGACATGAATTTTGGAGGGGATATTGAAACCACAGCATCCATCCAAGCGTTTAACAAGTGTGTACAGCGTAGCTTTCTGTGATTCTAGTCTCTCTATGCCACCCATGGTCACATTCTCTCAGGATGGCTGAGCTAAGCCCAAACTCTTTTGTAAGTTCAACTTCTTGATTGTACCCTCAACTTTTCTCCAAGGAATAAAACCATCACAGGTGGATCTGTCACATTTGGTCAATAGCTGGCAGTCATGATTGGAGCAGCACACACTAACAAGAAGAGGTAGCAAGAGGACAAAAATGAATCTAAAGGGAACAAAATGACCACTAACCAACAAGAAAACACAGCCCAATCAACCGAGAAAATCGATGGGGTGAAAACGGTCTGCTCAGGAAAATCAATAGGGTGCAAATCAGTTGCATTCAAGCCCCGTAGCCTTGCACCTCTCTCTGACCCCAAAGTTGAATCACATCATTCCTGCTTCCCAAAGATAGCTCCTCCCTCCCACCTTAGTCTCCTCCCTGACTATCTGCCTATTTACCCAAATGCATATTCAGACCCTGAAATACTCTAAATCTTGTCACCACATGAAAAAGTCCTTTTCTTCCCTGTCAACACTTTTGCCCAGGACCTGATCATTTCACATCTATATGATTTCCAGAAACTGTTTCCTCTGCCTCCATCTATCCCTCTTATACCCGGATGCAAAGTTCAGACAACCTGCCTCTTCGTCTCCCATTACTCCCTCATATGAATCCTCTGTCCACCAGGCAGGTCTCCTCATTACCCCTTCCTGAAAATCAGAGCTTTTATTCAGGCTGTTCCTTAGAATGCCTGTTCTCTTTGCCCTCTACATATTCAGATTTTCCACCCGCTTTGGGTTGAGCTAAAGTGTCTGCTTCTCTAGCATGGCTTCCTGAGACACCAGCAGCCTCCAAAGATCTCCTCTCAGCACCTATGGAACTTTTCATCTGCAACCCTCATTCCTGTATGAAGCACATGCCCACTTTCACCAGTTACAATGCTGGGGTTAGGGTGGTGAAGGGTGACGTCCTTAACAATATTCTGAAGTCCCAGAGGAAGGCAACATATAGTAGAAAATGCACTGGAATGAGAGTTCTTGGTTCCTGTGGAGGCCCTGCCTCTAATTATTGTAGATCCTTGAGCAAGGGCTTTATTCTATAAAACAACACGGTATTTTGGGAGATCTCTAAGGTTCCTTCTCATTCTAACATTCTAGACTTCTAAGGCAATGATTGTGTCTTTTTAATATCTCCCGTAACACTTAGCTAGTTGCTCTTACTTGTCTTTAACCTCTTAAGATTAGCTTTCCTCATTTATTAAATGGGATTGATAATACTGCCTTCCTCACAGAATTTTTGAGAGGCTAAAAAAAATACTGCTTGTAAAATACTTAGCGCAGTCCTGGCACAAAGTAAAGGCTTAGTAAATCTTAGTTATCGTTGTTTAAAAAATAGAAGGAACATATTAAATATCTGTTGAATGAATGAATAGAAAGAATATTTTTAAAACAACTACTGATTAAGGCAAAAATAAAGGAAATCTCAAGTAAAATTTAATTGCTGTTCAAATAACAAGGTATGTTATCTTTCCTTTAAAAATAGAAAGAATTTTCCTTTCCTTTCCCTGAGCTAGAAATTCTTGTTTATAACTGCTTTCTGCAGCTACGTTGAAAGCAGAAGCTCAAGCTGCTTCTGCAGCCAGCCACGCTGGCCAGTGAGTCCCAGGGAGATATGGCCTTGCATATCCAAGGTGGTACTCGTGGAAATCAAAGCCACTACTCCTCCTGAATATGAAGACAAAATGTCCCATTTAAAGAAATGACAGTTGCTTTAACCTGAGACATGAAGACGGCATTCCTTGAGAATAAAATGAGGTGAAGACTGTAGTTCAGAGGTCCCTGGTGCCTGGCTGACAAGGTGTCAAATGTCAGTGAGCTCATTAAGTGAATCCTTTTCCTTCTCAAAGCAGATCCACTTGATATGATTCTCTCAGAGTCTGAAGATAGAGAAATCGCACCTACTTGGTACTCATTTACCCAGACAGCCAAGTCTAAAGCAGAGGATGCCTGCCCTGAGGCAGGCCTCAGGGATCAGATCATACCCTTAGCTAACAAGAGGGAAGAAGAGAAGAGCCCCTGCTCCACTGTTTGGAGAGTTTCAGGAGGAATCATGACAAGGCCAGCTGTCCCAGTGACAAAAGAGTAAGACAGTCTTGCATTAAAAGGATTTAAGGAAATGGAGTTAAGCTACCTAGAACAGACTAGGAAACCAGAAAACATGACATTCCAGAATTCAAACAACCCAGACTAGATTTAGGGGGAGTGCTTTATATAATAAAATGGTTTTTTACTACTGCTTATGATTTAAGTATTGTTTCAAATTCCACAAAAAAAAAAAAATGCTTCCTTTCCTTTCCTTTAGTGGAATTCTACTGGGTCTGGGTCTGGGAGAAAGGTATCAGTGAAAGAAATACAGGGCGACTTTAAAAGAAATAAACACTTTCAAAAATGCATTACTCAGTAACTAGGTATTTCTATAACCTTACAAATGCTCAGTATGCACCCCTCATTTCACAGGACACACATCACTCCATTCTGTACACTTCGTAGGTCAATGGTTAAAATTAAAGCCTCAGCTCCGTCACCCATAAAATGCCTTTCTTCATTTACTCAGGGGAAGGTAGTATAAACACAAACTTCTTGAAGTCTCCCTGCTAGAAGACAGACAGTGTGACATCTGGAGATAAGGCTAACCACCATTCAATTGTTTGTGGATTATCTTGTGGTTTTATAGGGTACGTGTACAATATCAAACACAGCAAGCACACATGGGAACTCGACCAAAATTAATGGGTGACAAGACAGAAAATGCTGAAAAATAAGCAGTCTACCATGGTGAAGTCTACAGTAAAACAAGAGGGAAAGAGAAGAAAATATTATAGAGGAAGTCATATAGCAGAAAAAGTATTACATTTAGGGTCAAAAGAATGGAAATATGTCATTGCTCTCCCTCTTGCCAACAGTAAGACCTGGCGTAAGTCCTCCCTACTGTCTAGGCCTCAGCTTCATCACTTGTAAAATTAAGAAAATAGTAAACTGCCCCCTGTGAAATCAAGATATTGGCTTTTTTATTGAGGATTTCAGGGAGCAAATATAAAGACAAATTAGTGATAGATCCAGAATCCTGATATTTAACAGATGTCTTCACTGTTTTGAAGATCTGTTGTTTAAATTAGTATTTTCTAGTCTCAGGATGGCCTGTGTGGTCCTGGGCCTGAAATAAAAAGTCAACCCTTAAGTCCCTGAATTAGGAAGGTCCCATGGTGCAGTGAGTAACCAACACAAAACTTCCGCCATGGAAGCTGAGACTGAACAAACGGGTGTTCACATCTTTTCACATACTCTGGTGATTAAGGTACAGGGGCAAGAATTTATTTTATTTTCATACAGGAAGCCTCCTAGGGTGGCCTGGTCTCCTGAATATTTACTGCATCTCAAAAGGAGGAAGATTAATTAAATAGATTAGTCCTGCTTCTATAACACAGACACCACATCTCTGCTATACTCCATTCCTCCACAGTCTCTGAGTGCACACACACCCTCGCACTTACGTGTGTGTGTGTATGTGCGTGTGTGCATGCACACATATGTGCACTGGAAACGTGTCAACCACAATAGAAATGCCCTGGGTCTCTGAAGAAGAAATACCACTGACTCTCTGAAGAAGAGAAAGCCAAAGTGACAAGCTCAAACTAGTCCCTAGTTTGTGCCTATGGGAATTCCCTTGATGGTCTCTGAGTCAGCCTCGAAAGTGGTTTCCAGCAAGCCCAGTGCCTCTCCCCTCCCCTCAGTGTCCAGTTGCCATGCTATGCCAAGGCTGCCAGCCAAGGGACCAATTAGTGTCAATTGTGATGTCAACACTTGCCCGTTGAGTCCTGCATCCAGCCACATCTTCCTAATGAAGCTCTGAACTATTTAATTAGAAGCTGCTCTGACAATTCTGTCTTTGTCACATCAGCAACTGATTGGAACACAAGGGAGAGAATTTCTATTGAACCCGTGCCATGGCATTTGCTCTATAAATTGAGATGAGTGGGATGCATTCACCTTGCTCATGCATGGAAATAAGAGGGAACACAGTTTCTCATCTTATCTAGTGGGAAGATATAAAGACACAGCCATACATTAAATAAAGGACATTTTTTCCCCCTACCCAAGCAGCTGTTTGCTCATCATCTCCTTTTGAGGCATACTTGTGCTGTCTTTCTTTGCCTTTAGAGTCAGAGAAACCTGAGTTTGAATGCTGGCTTTGGCCTTTATTAACTGCCTGACTTTGGGCTGGATTATTTATTTATTTATTTATTTAAATAGCCAGTGTCTCCCTCTGTCACCAAGGCTGGAGTGCATTGGCGCAATCACAGCTTACTGAAACTTGGAACTCCTGGGCTCAAGTGATCCTCCCAGCTAATTTTCTTTTTTAGTTTTTATAGGGACAGGGTCTTGCTATGTTGCCCAGGCTAGACTTGAACTTCTGGCCTCAAGCAATCCTCCTAGCTCAGCCTCCCAAAGTGCTGAGATTACAGGCATGAGCTACAACACCCATCCTGGGCTAGATTCTTAACTTCTGGGAGCCTCAGGTTTCTCACTGTTAAATGGACATAATAATACCTACCTCTGAGCTTGTTATAATGATTCAAACAACCAAAATGAATATAAAGCACTAAGTATAAGAACCAAATACTCAATAAAGAATTCTTCTTATAACTATTACATCTCCATGTCCTGTGTTCTAAGTTAAAAGATGAATTCTACACTGTGATCAGTACAACACTGTCTTTTATTTGCCTCTCCCCTTGTTTCTGACTCCAGCCCCTTCTTTTTTCCAACTAGTTACTTCACCAATCCTTACACAATGTAGGTTTCTTCCACCTCATCACCTCAATTGCTCTTTAAATGTTATTTTCAAAATGTGTGGCCCCCAAGTCTGAACACCAAGCTCACTGTCACAAAGTACAATGGGATTTTTATTTCCCTTGAACTGGAAAACTTGCTCACTAATTCAGTGTCAGATCTCATTAACTTTTTAGCAGCCATTCCACAAGGAGATGGGAAAGGGCCCTACTAGCCACAGGCCAAGAAAGTGTGATTTATTTGGAAGAAACCACCAAACTCCACCCATTTACGTTTTTATTAAATGGAGAGGAAATGAGATCTTGATTTATATAATTCATTTGTGATTATTCCATTCTTTGAAAGGGTTAAAGTGCTTACCACAAAATATAAAACAGTAATCTGCATCTTTACTACTGAAATTTTGGAAAGGAGATTTGGAAATTTTGGAAGGCAACCATTTTGCTAGAGTCTTAGGAAACAAGCAGAGTATTAGCGTAAAGTCTGACAATCAAGGAAAATAAGGATGAAGAGTATAATTGATCTCTAATTTCACTAGTTTCTCCCTGTTCAAAAGAAAACAAAAGAAAACGTAGGTATTTCCAAAAGTAAAATTACTTTTAAAAAATCAAGTATAAGATTCCTTTCTTTTTCTAAAGATGGTCATTCTAAACACTGCCCTTTTGCCCTGTAAACAACCACTCCTCCTCCTTGAAGATATACAAACAGGGCATGTAGCCTATCAGCAGAGAGGGAAGTTCCAGCAAAGAGTCCCAATTGCTGCATGTGACAACAGCACCAGAGAGAGTAACTGGGAACAAGATCCACTTAGAGGTTTCTATTTCTCATTCAATTTGTACCCCAGGTCAATAATGATACTTTAAAAAATCAAGCAAGGATTTCCACACTCCATGCCATCCTGATGTGTGTGCGCAGTCTTTTGCATCTGGCACATTTACAAAGCCATTCCCTTCCCTATGGAGCCAAACAGAGAAAGGAGAAGGAAGAATGGCTTCACTGGGCTGAGTTTTTTGAGAGCAGGAACAATATGTGGCAAAAACAAATCAGGTTCCAGAGGATGAGGATGGGAAGTCAAAACTCTTATGTACAAGCAAAGGAGCATTTTGACTGATAGCTAGGAAAATGGTTATCAGCGAACCATTTTCTGCCTTTGGAAAGGCATCCAAAGCAGAAACCATTTAAAAGCAGAACCAAGAGAGAAGGTAAAATCATCTGTCCCTTCAACCTGAACACAGAGCCAGAAATATAGAGGTCCAGTGCTCTAAGCCAAGGACTCTCTTTGGGTTATATAATGGGCAGGCAGAGAATGAATGATACAGATTAACAGACAGAGAGGCTAAAGGAGCCCAGAGAGAGAAATGAGACCGAGAGGGTAAGATACATGGAAGATGAAAGAGAGAAAGAGATGGACAGACAGAAATGCAAGAGACCCAGAGTCAGAGGAAGAGGAAAGTAGCAAAGGGAAAATCAGAAGCAGAATGAAAGTTAGAGAAAAAGCATTTGATGGGTAGGTCAAAGGGAACAAAAAGGAAAGGAAAAATATTAGGAACCAAAATGAAGGCGAAGGTGGAATTGAATTAAAGAATGCTGGGTGGCTACAGACACTGAGAATCTGATGAGCACCAAGGCCTTTTCCTTCATGCACGTCTTCAGAGGACATGGCAATTGCAAAGCACTGTCTGAGGTTACTAACATTTGCTTTCCAAGAGCATGGAGTTTGGAATCAGGCAGATCCTGATTCAGATCTTTGTATAAGACACTTCCTGAGTTTTAGTTTGCGTATCTGCGAACTGGGGGTAATAATCTGCTTCACTGGATTGTTGTGATGACTAAATGTGATAAAGTATATAAAATCCCATTACAGTACCTAAAATATAATTGATGCTCGACAAATGTTAGTTTTCTCTCTTTCCCCAAATCAGAAATTCTATACTGGTCTTTTTAATCATTAATAATTCTCTGTACTGCCTCCTCCACCCTATCCAAACACTTACTTTCAATTGTAAACTCCTAAGGGCAGAATGTTTGTCTGGTTCACCAGAGAATCCTCAGTGCCCTGCACAGTGCCTGGCACAAGGCCAATATTCAACACCTAAATGGACAAATAAACATTTGTTGAATGAATGAATGAACCAACGAAGAAACAAATGAACTAATAAACAACAACTTTCCTTTTTGGGAGTTTAGTTACCAGATAGCCAGGGTTGAATGCAGAAAACAGAACCTACTCCAAGCAGTTCAGGCAGAGAGTTAAATGTTGGGCATTACTAAGGCTTACAAAGGCATTGGGAGGACCAGAGGAGCATCAGTCAGGGAGCTACCGCTCAATGACAGATTTCAAGGTCACCCTTACCATGACTCCCCAAAGGGATCCCATCACCCCAGCTCTTCCAACACTCACATGTCATAACCCAGCTTGCCAGCAAAAACAGCTATAGGAAAATGGCATCTGCCTCCTTTCTTTCGAATCTCAACCCGAGTGCACCTAACTGGCAAAACAAAATTTGCATCCAGGAATCTGAGACATGTAGTTTTTATAGCTTTCTAACATACTACACTAGAAAAAGTGTACAGTGAAGATTAAAAGAGCCAATCCATGTCAGGAAGTTCTTTCAATCTAGCAATAGAAGTGGCTTCAGTCATGAGAGAGGACAAAGCAAGAGAAGAAACAGGAAGGGCTAAGAGATAAACGTGACAACTCTATGGCCCTGATTTTCTAGATTTTTCCACTTTCAAATATTCAGTTCCATCATCAGACCTCATGTACCTTTTGGGGTTTGTAAAACTTGCTCACAGCAGACACAGAAGAATAAAATTCCCTCCATTCCCCAAATAGCATTTCTTCTACGACTTCAGCCGTGTAGAAGACAGTTGGCATTCTGGAAAGAAATTGCAGTAATAAAGACTGCTATCTGTCCTTCCAAATGTTTTCTCAGAATCTCGAAAACATTCCCATCTGCTGTATAGAGGAGGCATGTTTTCCAAACCAACTCCTGAATGAATCACAGACTGTGGCAACATGAGAATGCACCTCACAGGCTGCCAACTGCAGGGAGGAAAATGATCACGAGCCCCATGCTGCTGCCGGGCTCTGATGGTCACTGAAACCCATCATTGCTGTGGCTCCCAGGCCACTCTTCTCACCAGCCGCTCCTAGGCAATAACGAGCACAGCCTGGACTCTAAGGCAAGTCCTTTCCTAGGAGACAGGGGACTCCTCTGGTGGGTGACTTGGCTTGAGACTCCCCAAGAGCCTTGCCAAACTTTCCTTAGAGCTTTCCTTAGCCTGCTCAGCAGTCTAAGTCCTTCCACCCAACCTTTCTTTCCTCTCTTCTTCACCCAGAGTCAGACTTGCATTGTGATCTGACAGCTCTTCTTCCTTTCTCAGCAAACTCCCCATTTTCTCAGGCATTTCCCCTAACAAAATCCAGCCTTGACATCTGCTTCCCGGGGGACCTGAACTAACACATGAGTCATGCTAATAAAGATCCTATGGCTGATCTTGAATGTCCCAGTCCCAAGCACATCAATGGGATGGGGAGGGAGAAAGGAAGGAGGTGGGCCTAAAAGGATCATTATGAGCCTATCCAGAGCATGTCTCTTGCATGGACAATGGAACCATGTTTTAAATATATGCATATTTACCAAGAAAAGAGCTTTCTGTTATGAGAGAAAAGGAAGCACAGAAGAATCAGGAAGGGCTAAAAGATAAACGTGACTACTCATGTGCCTTTTGGGGGTTGTAAAACATGTTCACATCGGATACAGAGGAACAAAATTCACCTCATTTCCTAAACATTAGGTAAGTATACACATATATACACATTAGTGTGTGTGTGTGTGTGTGTGTGTGTGTGTGCGTGCATGTGTGTGTTTATACTATAAGAGCAACAACTATTAAAGAGAGAATATTTTGTATTGTTAATCCTTGCCAAGGAAAAAAATCTCCATTCCTAAAGCAGTAAAATAATTAAAATATTTTAAAGCTTTCTTCTCCTGCCTGAATTCATGTAAAATTTTCTTCCCTTTTGATGAATATTTATTGTTAAGAATTTAGTATTATACTTTTGCTTAAACTGTCATTGAATTGTTTGATTATTTCATTTCTGAGTATATTCCTTGTTAGGATGGAGATGGATAGGTGATAGATACATAGATAGAGCCAACTATTCCAAGATTTTAGAAGTCTAGTCTGGAAACTCCCTGTCTGTCTAGTCAAACATTGTAACCTCAGTCCCTAGCACAATGCTGGGCATATAATCAGCACTTTAAGAAGTTTGTTGATTAAGTCTCAACCTTAATCCTCATGAACATTGACCTGATAAGGTATAACTTACAGAAGATTCTCTTTTCATTTCTTTTTAATATTTGCTAACCCCTTAAATAAGGACACATCTAGAAGGAACTGAATTTAGAACTAACTTTCATGGTACAAAACATCTGAAGTAGAGAAAAGGATTGCCACGTGCCAACATAGAACTTCATTGTTACCAGATAACCCTAAATGTAATCCATCAAAATACAGCTCTTCAAACCCAAGTTCAACTATCCTTGGAGATCATAATAATGTGAAACATTCAGGGATACCCAGGACACTCTGAGCAGTCTAAGGGTTTCTGGGATTGTTTCTGCACCATTGGCTCAGCTCTGGAAGATAAACCTGGAAGCAGAAACTGATTACTGCCCAGCTGAGATTCAGATTTATTGAGCCTACATACCCAGGGCTTCCTTGGCCAATAGAGTTCAACTCTAAATAAAACATGAACTTGGGGTCTGGCCAAACAGTCTTGTCTTTTTTTTTTTTTTTTAAGACTAGTCAAGTGCAGTAGTGAGGAGGGGGGTTAAGTATTAGAACAAGGAGTTCAATCTGTAACTGACTGTGAACACCAGTCTTATTACCTAGTAATTGATACTTTCTGGGGTAATTTTGATTATACAGGCCAGAAATGCCATTTTTCAGTGCCTAGAATTTGATTAAGGAGAGCGAGTCTTTTCAAATAGGCAAAGATAATAATATTGATGTGATTAACTTGTGCCTTTTGTTGTGATTTTTTTTCTTTACCCTCCTATCATTTTTTTTCTACCCATCTGGATCCTGCCTCTACCCAACCAGGCACAATTATGAAGTAGAAAAATGCAGACTCACATGAGTTCATTCAAAAATGTTTATTGAGCACATACTATATTCCAGTCCTGAATTCAGGTTCTATGGGGACCATGATGAGCAAAACTGACGAACTTTCTACCATCATTAGGACTTTAGGTTGAGGAGGGAGATGGTCAGTAATAAAATAATCCCACACATCAATATCCAGTTATAAACTAAGAAATGTGCTTGAAGAGTAGAATGCTGTGAAGCATCCCAGAGGAACTAACAGATTGAGCTGAGTTCTGAAACATGACTAACAGTTAACTAGGCAGAGCAGGGTAGAGAAAAACTGGGGCGGGGTGGAGAGGACTGGTTCCAGACAGGTGGATCAACATATGGAGAAGCAGAAAGAACCACAGAGCATTTCAAGAGCTGGAAGAAGGCCAGGGTGGCTGAGCCACAAGCATGAGGGGGAGTGCGGCGAGGTGAGATCACAGAAGGAGGCCACAGCCACATTAGCAGGCCCTTGTACACATGCCAGAGCCCCAAGGATTTTCTCTTCTCGGGCTTTTCTTTAACCCCTCACCTAGTGTCCTCAGAGTCCCCCCAAGCTTGCATCTGACTCAGCTTTGCACACTCTCCTCATGCACTTCAAAATCCTACTCATGCCTCCTTCCTCCCCATGAAAACACTCAGGTTGTCATCCTGGGCTAGCCTGGGGTGACACGATACTGGAGCCCTGCCCCTTCCTGCTGTCAGCTCTGCCCCCTTGGCCCTGCTACTTTCTCCTTGTGAAGTGTCCTGCTACTTTTTTCTTCCTCTTGTTTTAAATTTATTCTCAGATCCTCCTTTTGGTGATATATATTAATAAATACCTGGCTAGAGCCTTCTGTGTAATCCCTTCTAAGGACATTAGACATTAAAAGGGAAAACAAGGCCTCTCTGATTTAACATATAAGAAATCCCCATTCAGGGTCTCTAGAGAAGGGAACTTTCAGAGACAGGAGACATTTTAGGCTGACATTCCTGGTGCTTCTTAAACCTACTATGTAAGCATCTGCCATTTCCCCCAAACTAAACTTGTCTAGCTGCTAGTAGAAATATATGGGATCATCACAGCTGCATTCAATAAACCAGTGGTTCTTAAGTGGAGGTGATTTTGTCCCCGGGGGACTTAAGGTAATGTTTGAAGACATTTTTGTTTTTCACACCGGAATGGTGTGGTGATGCTACTGACAGCTAGAAAGTAGAGGCCAGGGATGCTGCTAACATCTTAAATATCCTACAAAGCACAGGAAAACCCCCACAACAAAGAATTATCCAGCCTAAAATACTAAATGTGCTGAGGTTGAAAAACCCTGCAATAAGCTCTTCCAACTTGGAGGTGACAGTTCAAGGTCTACATCCCTCATCCCCGATTAATATTATTCAGTTGCTAACCACCTCCACAAAACGCACCCACATAATTACTGAATGTATTTGTATATCCTTTTGTTGATTACTGGTTTATCCTTCTTGTCTCTCCAACTAAGATATTTAAGGTCTTTGAGGAAATGAAACATCCTTAATATATACTTAGTAATCCAATAAGATCCGATTGAGCAATTGGCATCTGGCAGTCTTACTCTATGTTGACAGGGGTTACGTAGATTGCTGAAAAGTACCCAGTCCTCCTTTTGCTTTGCACATTCCCTCTGCACAGGAGATGGGACTGCTGCAATGGACCCCAGAGCTGCCCTGTGTAGGAAGAGAGCAGGGTGTTGAATAGTAAAGACAGAATTGAACATGTTGCGATGACAACAATCCCCAAATCTCAGTGGCTTTGAAACTACAAGATTTTGTTGCTCACTCACTCTACATATCCACTGCAGACAGCAGGGGGTTCTGCTTTCCTAGCCATTCAGGGACCCAGGCTGACAAATACTTTGCTATCAAGATGAGGCATCATCGTTCACCTTAGGAGGGAAAAAGATGCTGGAGAGTCAGGCCTCAGCCCGGAATTGAAACAAGTCACTTTTGCTCATGGCTTGAAGGCCAGAATTAGTCATACAGCCCCATCTGGACTAGGAATAATAATAAGCAAGCAGGATTAGGAGATGTTGGGGAGCGAATGGAATATTAGCTGAGTTTGATGTCCAGAATCATCGCTTACAATCTGGGGTATGTTATTTAACTTCTCTAAGTCTCAGTTTTTTCATCTGTAAAATGGCAATAATAATAAACAATTACTTCATAGAGCAGTTGTGAGGGTTAAATGAGATGTTTACATATAATCTATGGCACACTTTAGATATACATTAATAGTATAGGCTTAATAAATGAAGGCTGCTACTGTTATTACAGTGATGACAACAATGATAATGTTATTGCTGTTGTTCTTGTTCTTTGGGTCACTAGTATAGCTCCAATAGATCACAAGGCAAAGTAGACCCAAGTAGAGGCTTCCTTCTCCCTGACTGGCTTTTTCTCGCTGTGGTGACACAATGACTTGTCAAATTTTCTTTTGAATCCCTGAAAACAAATAGTGTTTACTCCATTTTTATTCATCCAAAATCATTTTTGGACACCTACTATATTCTAAGCATTATGCAGAGAGCTGAAATAGACAGATGAATAAAACCTCAGTTCTGTCCTTCAAGAGTTCGCAGCCTGGGGTTGGGGAGGTCTAGGGGGGCTCTGGGACAGCACCCAGCAGCTTGGAGATTGGGAAGGGAAGAGACCCGTCACAAAAGGCTTCATGGAAGAAATGGTGACTGAAGGGCAAACAGAAATTATCAGGGAGGGAGTGGTTTGGACAAGGAAGGAGGGAGAACAACCCAGCCAAGGAAAGAGCATTTGCAAAGGTACAGAGAGAACTTGATACCTTCTGTAATTTAGTGAAGCCAGAGCATTGAGTGGAGGGGAAGGGGCAGCAGATGGGATGGGAGGAGCCTTCTACACAAAGAAGTTGAAGCGGGCCCATGATATGATCAAATTCGTTTTTGAAAGAAATCTATTTAAGTGGCTGTATTGGTCTGCTACAGCTGCCATATATAACAAAATAGCCACAGACTGGGTGATTTAACCAATAGAAATTTATTTTCTCACAGTTCTTGAGATTAAAGGCCCAAGATTAAGGTGGCAGCAGGTTTGGTTTCCCCTGAGACCTCTCTCCTTGGCTTGTAGCTGGCCACCTCTGCTTGGTGTGCTCAGATCATGTTTTCTTTGTGGTGTGCACATCACAAGTGTCCCTCTCTCTTTTCTTGCAAGGACACCTGTCCTATTGAATTAGAGTCCCAAACTATGATCTTACTTATCCATAATTACCTCCTTAAAAGTCCCATCTCCAGATACAATCACTTCAGGGGTTAGGGTTTCAAGAGAAATTCAGTTCATAACAGTGGGCAAGTTTTGTGGCAGGCAAGCCAGACAGGAGAAAGCTGACAAATCCTAGCAAAAAATTATGAGGCCTCCACTGAATTAGTGGACGTAGAGATGAAGAAAAATGGAAGTATCTGAAAAATAAAAAGTAGGTAGGATTGACGAGACATGGTAACTTGTTGAATGGTGGTATGACTTAGGCAACTGAGTAGAGAATAGTCGTAATATGCACTGAGGCAGAGGGAAAGATGAAGAGTTCACTTTTTAATTGTTGATTTTGAGTTTCCCAGGGGACATACCAGCAGAAAAAGTAAGCATGGAGTAGGTATACAGTCTGGCTCAGGAAAGAAATCTTGGTTGAAAATTCCTTGATTTGGGAATTATCGGCATGGATGAGGCCAGCTAAGGACATGAAAGTGGATGAAGTCACCGGAGGAGACTAAGTAGAGTGAAAAGAAAAGGTGGCCAAAGTCCAATCCCCAGGAAATACCATTTAAAGAGTAGTGGAATAAGCTTCCTTGTGAAGGTGCTTGAGAAAAAGAACCAGGAAGGGAATTGAAATATCAACAGCATTTGAGGTCACTAAAGCCAGGGCAAGAAAGGATTTCAGGAAAGGCCTGGTCAGCATGGTCAGATGTCACCAAAACATTAACAGTATAGATTTAAAAATGGACTAGCATTCAGATATCATGAGTGACCTCCAGCAGAACAGTGGTAGCACAGCAGAAGAGACAGAAGCCACACTGTGGCAGTGTGACAAAGAGGGATGAGGAAGGGGAGACATTGAGTAAACTACCCTTGTCAGTTTGCTTGACTGGGAAGGAAATGGCAAGGAAAGAATGGAAACTAAAGAACAACTATTAAGCAAATTAAGGATTTGATTTTCACTCTGGGAGGCCAAGGCAGGAGGATTGCTTGAGCTCAGGAGTTTGAGACCAGTCTGAGCAAGAGCAAGACCCCGTCTCTACTAAAAATAGAAAATATTAGCCGGGCATGGTGGCAAATGCCTGTAGTCCCAGCTACTCGGGAGGCTAAGGCAGGAGGATTGATTGAGCCCAGGAGTTTGAGGTTGCTGTGAGCTAGGCTGACGCCACGGCACTCTAACCTGAGCAAAAGAGTGAGACTTTGTATCAAAAAAAAAAAAGTTTTCATTTTGTTCAAGTAAAAGACTTAAGCACACATATGCTGAGGGGCAGGTGCCAGTGAATAGGTAGACTGAAAACATAACAAAGTATAGGAAACTGATGGCCTAAGGATTCCAAAGGATTGGGAGTATGCAATCCTGGGTCCACGTGGAAGGAAGAGCATTAGGAGTAAGAATCTTCTGCATTGGCTGATTATGTCCTGAAGTCAAAAAAGAAAATCAGTATGCCTTGTCTCCACCTCCCCTCCACTATCCACACAAGTCCTGGACTAAATTCTTCATATTAACACTTTTGCTTTACTGGAGGCCTTTGCTCTGCTCAGATCTCTCTCTCCTTTTCAGGACAAACACATTTTTCCAGGTTGGGCTATTATTAGCTAGACATCTGGGATTTAGCACCATTCCTAGCACCTAGTAGGTTCAATAAATGCTGCTGAATAAATAAATTAGGGGTAGGGCCTTAGCTTGTTCAGTGCAG
This sequence comes from Indri indri, assembly GCA_004363605.1. NCBI lineage: Eukaryota > Metazoa > Chordata > Mammalia > Primates > Indriidae > Indri > Indri indri. The sequence continues at coordinate 56,835 of RJWJ010006252.1, forward strand.
ACCCTTGTACCTTCCCATGGTCACCGGAGAATGGACCATACAGTGGCCAGGTGAAAAGAAAAGGCAGACACACTTGCAGGGAAGCTCTCTAGGAAAGATTCATTACTCATTCCACAAACATTTACTGAGTGTATGGTGCTGTCTTCAGTCACAGAACAGATGGCCTAAGGCAACTGATACACAAGGCCTCCTCCCAACTAGAGGATTCCCTGCTTCCCGCAAATGACAAATCAGTGGCTTCTGCACGTACCCATCTGCCGTGATCTGGAGCCCAAATATTCTCTCTGAATCCCAGGCATGGGGAAGCAGATCACTACCAATTTTTCTTTCTGTCAACAGGAGATGAGGAATAATTATGCCCAATTGACATAAGCAGCTCCAATTGCCTTCAGAATTTGGCCTGAAGCCCAATTATATTTCTCTAGCTTATGCCACAGTACATAAAAGTACAATTTGTCTCATTTCTTTCTCTTATTTTTTACAATATTCAAAAAATTTTGGCTTAGTGAAACCAACCAAGCATGCTCTTTAAGAATAATTTTGAGCACGATCCATAAGCCAAGTTAACATGATGTACATTCTAAGAGAAATTCAGTTGAAAGAACCTAGATATATTATTTTAAAATTATATGTACGTGAGTAATATATATTACATACAAATAATTTTAAAATGCTGTTGCTAGGTTGAATATAAATCAAGGTTTTAAATACATTCACACACACACACACAGACACACATACACAAGGTCCCATATTTGCCAATGAGCTGTTTTGTATATCATGATTTTCTAAGCCGGTTGTTTGAAATTTAGACTGTATGTTTCCAGAAATGATGCATAAATGGTGGCAGCTTCCCAGGATTATCTCCCAAAACCAACATCATCTAGAATTCCAGTGAACTAGGTAGGACTTGTCTGGTTCTGAAGCACAGCAGAATATGTGTTCAGAAGGCAAGCACTTTGAGGAGGATAGGGGAGCACAGGATAGAAAAAAAATCAACTCCAGCTAAAAACTGTCCATGGGTCTCTGCATTCTCCTCTTTCTACGACTTCCAGCTGCCCTAAGTCTCATATCCTGGGATCCTTTCCCCAAACCCTCACCTCCACTTCACACCAAAGCCTCCACGCACCAACTGCGTCAGCTAATAGGCAGACTGAACCCTATCCCTTGTCTGTGACTAAAATCCACATTCCCTCAGAAACACAAATCTGACCATGAACAGACCAGCACTGCCTGTGGCTTTGCCCTCAGGAGCAGGTCCCAGCCTGGAACATGCTGGTGAGACCCAGAACTAGGGAGAGTTTGTTTGGCTCATTCAGCGAGGGCTTGCTCTGTTTTATCTTTTTTTTTTTTTTCTTAACTGATTTAGTTGCTAACATTCTAAAATCAGGAGTAGAGCAGATATTACGAGTGCTCACCAATGTCCTCTTACCCTCTTCAAGGCATACTTCTCAGACCCTTAGTAGAGGTAGAGCCACATGACTGCTTATGGCCAACAGACTGTGAGCAGAACTGACATGTGTCTTTGTGGCTGAGGCAGGGAAAAGCTCCTACGTGTGAATACCCAGTCTTTCTGTTTCTTGGGGCATCAGTTTCGTAGGGCTGCTATAGCATAGTTCCACACATTGAGTGGCTTAAATCACAGAAATTGGTTGCATCACAGTTCTGGAGTCCAGAAGCTCGAGACCAAGGTGTTGACAGGGACACATTCCCTCTGAAGGCACTAGGGAAGGGTCTGTTCCAGGCGTCTCTTCTAGCTTCTCATAGTTCCCCGGCTTGTGGCAGCATAACTCCAGTCTTTACCTGGTGTTCTCCCTTGTGTGTCTCTCTCTGTGTCCAAAATTTCCCCTTTTTGTAAAGACAGCAGTCATATTGGATTAGGGCCCACGTAATGATTTTGTTTTAACTTGACTGCCTCTATAAAACCCTGTCTCTAAATAAGGTCACATTCTGAGGTACTGGGGGTTGAGCCTCAGATGTATTTTTTCAGGGAGGACACAATTCAACCGTAACACTTGGCCACGGGGAACACGGAGACCTGGTGCTGAGGTGGTGGAACGCAGATGACTGAGTAGATGCAGGAGGGAAGCTGCTCTGGAGAGTTGCCCAGACTCCCTGAGCACTTTGTGTGAGGGAGAAATAAACCTTAGTGAGGTCACTGGCATTTAGCGCAGTTTGTTAGCGCAGCATAGCCTAGCCTAACCACATACTGATATGAGACTATTTCATAGAAAAATCTACATTAACTTAGACGATCTAGCCTGCTGGGTTTGTGTCTCTGCACGGCAACCACCAGCAGGCAACCAAAGAGCAACGATTTCCTTAGAAATTCTTCTGCTCCCCACTCCCAGTGCATTCCAATCCCCACTACTCCCTGTCATTACCCCCAAACTATGACATCGATGACTGCTTTCCCTTGTGTTTCTGCTCCTATTTTTCTTACTCTTAACCCTGCTTTAATTTGTTCATATTGCCTGGCCTCTTTAAGTTTGTGAGTCTGCCAACTCTGCTCTAAACTGGTCCTATTATTTATAGCTACCACCTTATTTCCCTTTCTACACCTTTAAATTATAATTTTTGCACGTGCTCTCAATAGCTCCCCAGGTAGCCGTGGGTTACAATGGACGAGTAAGTCCTTTCTAGCTTTGGGTTCATAATCACCTGTTATTTCTGTTCACTTTTAATGTAGAGGCATAAATATTTCATGCGCAATTTCAAATACATGTTGAAAAGTTGTCATAATATCATAAATAAAACTTTATACCTATTTTCAAAATATTTTATACTCACAACAATCTAACAGGTTGGTAGCAGAAATATTATTACCATCTCTTTACCAATGAAGAGAGTAAAGAAATTAGATGGTGTGCCCACGGTCCCAGAACCATGGGCGGAGATAAGTTGAAGCTTATAGCCCTTGGGACTCTAAGGGTAATGTTCTTCTCAGCCTCTGAGTCTCTATTTCCTCACAGAAAAATGAAGTTATTTGATAAAAAGTAGAAGTTTCCAGACATCAGCAAGATGGCCAGCTAGAAGCCCCAAGCCCCTTCCCAACACACCCCCTCATGCCCCCCCCACCCCGGCCAAAGACAGACAAAACTGAAAATAAACAACTACATTTTGATGAAAATAACCAAAAGAGAGTGACGGAGTACATCGAAGGAGTCTCAGAAACCCTGGTGAGCACAGAAACTCAAGATTGCCACAGAGAGAATAAAAGGAAACACCTGGCCTCCCCAACTCCATCCCCAAGCCAGGATTAGCTGGGAACCAGGAGGAACTTCTCCCTGCAGGGAAAATGTAGGCAAGAGGATCTTAGCAGCCCCTACCAACACCCTGGGCACCCACAGTCCTTACCACTGGGGGCCCCTGCAGTCCTCACAGGCCCTAAGCCCAGCTGATGGAGCCTCCTGGAATCCACACAGCTGTGGAGCTGACACTGTGCACCATCCCCCATGGCCCACACAGCTCTTACACTGTGCCATTCATGGAACTAGAACTACTGCTAGAGTGTGTCTTGCTCTCAGAGCCAAGCTGCTGTGGAACCACCCATGCCTGGGCATGTGACATCCCCAAGCTGAGATTTGAGCAGCTGTTATAACCTCCTTGTGGGGCCAAGTGGTGGTACACCCCATCAAGGCTTCACCCCACCTCTTCAGGCTGCAGCTGATACTGAGCACTCCCTCCTGGGGAAACAGTGCTTTGGCAGAGCTGCTCCATCTATCCTGCCCAGTTACTGTTGTGTCCTGTCTCATAGGACTCAAGCTGAAGCTATGCACTGTCTCCTGGGGAAATGGTGCTTTTACCCCTCCTAGTCATTGCTGCATCCTGCCACCTCTGCTTTAGGTGTGCTGGAGCAATGCCCGGCATCCTGGGAAATGGAGCTTTCATCACCCAGAGCAGTCATATGCTCTTTTGCCTGAGCTGAAATGGTACCCTGCCTCCTGAGAAAACAGTACCTTGGCCACACAGAGCAGTCACACCTCCCTGGTGCCTAAGTTGAAGCAGCACCCTTCCTCCCAGGAAATGGTGTCTTTGCCACCCAGAGCGGTCATGCACACTAGTAACTAAGCTAAAGCAGCACCTAGAAAAAGGTGCCTAGGCTGCCCAGAATAGTCACATCCCCATGCCTAAGCCGAAGCAGTGCATCACCCCTGGGGAATAAGTGCTTTGGAGGAGCTGAGCAGCTCTGCATCCCAGGGCTGACCTGATGTAGTACCCCACGTCCCAGGGAAACAGAGAAGCAGCTGAACTGAAACACCCCACCCTACAAGCCAAACACCTCTAGTACCTTGCCTCCCTGGTGCTGGACTAGCCCCCTAAAGACTTAGCAGCTGAGACATCCCTCTCCCCCCAGGAGTGGAGTCATTGCTATGCTGCTCCCCATCCCCCTGGGCCCAAATGACAGCTGCACTCTGCCCTTCTGAGGTCCTTGCTGCCACTGCACCTGGACATACAGAGTCTGAGACACTGTTGGGTCCCACTATACCAGGATCTTGAGTCTCCACTGCATGGTGCATCATTCCCGAAGACCTGAGTTTCCACTGACCTCTATTGGCTCTTGTTCCTGAATTGCAGCCACAACCTGCTGCCTGGGCCAGCACCTTAAGAGAACAACTTCTTCCCCAGAGCCAGGTCAGAGCTGTTCCCTGACTCCCAGGGTTAGAATAATAGCTACAACCTGGCCCCCTGGGCCCAGGCTGCTAGGGAGTATCTCAGAGTTACAGATCCTGGCTCTATGGGCAAACTACATGAAACCTTGAGGTTCACAGAGAGTGAACCTGTACCCCAAGACCCAGGTACCACAATAGGCTCGTGGGATCTTGAGCTTAGGACCCTGGCTCCACAGCCACTTCAAGCACCTGAATCAGGAACCCAGTGCTACCGCAGCTACTTATAGGCAATGCCAGATGCAACACCAAGAGAGAGGGATCCCCTTGGCTAAGTCTCAAATTTGGTGGGAAAATAAGAATAGGAGAACCCCCAAAGCCTTCACCACTGAGGACCTTAACAACTTACATTGCTACCACAGCTGCCACAAATTTCTACAGCCCAGGCCACTGAGACACTCATAGTTATCACTAATGTTGATTACAGCTGAAAAAGCTGCACAGAGACTGCATCTACTCAGAACCAGAATAACCACACCCTTCCCAACAAACACACTAAGACCCATCTGCAGGTGAAAGTCTTTCTCTACTAAAGCTGCTCTAGAAAGTTTGGAAGAGGCAAATATCCCACCAGATGCACAGACATCAATGCTGGGACACAAGAAACATTAAAAAAGCAAGAAAATATGACACCACCAAAGGAACACACTAACTTTCCAGTATCAGACCCCAAATAAAAGGAAACCTATGAATTGCAAGAACAGGAATTCAAAATAATGATTTTAAAGAAATTCAGTGAAATACAAGAAGATACAGACAGACAATTCAATGAAATTAGGAAAACAATTCACAATGTAATGAGAAATTTAACAAAGAGATAGATATCATAAAAAAGAACCAAACAGAAATCCTGAAGCTGAAGAATTTAATGAATGAAACAAACAAAAAAATACAATCAAGAGCTTCAATGGGAGACTTGATCAAGCAGAAGAAAGAATCCCCGAACTTGAGATAGATTGCCTGAAGTTACTCAGTCAGAAAAAAATGGAAATTAGAACAAAAAAGAGTTAAGAAAGCCTACAGGATTTATGATACACCATTAAGTAAGTAAATATTCATACTGTGGAGGTTCCGGAAGGAGAAGAGAAGGGGAAAGGTGTAAAAAATCTATTTCATAATATAATAGCTGAAAACTTCCCAAATCTTGGGAGAGATATAAATCTTCAGATCTAGGAAGCTCAAATGTACCCAGATAGATTCAACCCCAAAACATCCTTCCTGAGGCATATTATAGTCAGATTATCAAAAATCAAATAGAAAAAGAGAATTTTAAAAACATCAAGAGAAAAGCATTAAGTCACATAAAAGGGAATCCCCATTAGACTAACAGCAGATTTCTCAGCAGAAACCTTACAGACCAGGAGAGAATGAAATATTTTCAAAGTGCTGAAAGAAAAAAAAATGTAAGTCAAGAATACTACACCCATCAAAGCTATACTTCAGAAATGAAGGAGAAATAAAATCTTTCTCAGACAGGCAAAAACTGAGGAACTAGACCAGCCTTGCAAGAAATGCTCAAGGAAGTCCTACATTTAGAAGTGAAAGGAGCATAACCACTATTATGAAAATATGCAAAACCTATTGGTAGAGAAAATACACAAAAGAGAAAGAGAAAAGAACCAAGCCTTATCACTACAGAAAACCACTAAGTCAAAATGATAAACAATAAAAGAGGAAAAAAGGAACAAAGGACATTCAAAACGACTGGAAAACAATTAGCAAAATTATAGGAGTAAGTTCTCACCTATCAATAATAACATTAGATGTAAATTAAAAGATATAAACTGCCTGAATGAATAAGAAAATAAGACCCAACTATATCTTGCCTATAAAAAACTCATTTAACCTATAAAGACACATATAGACTAAAAATGAAGGGATGAAAAAAGATA